>APFE031346602.1:38657-131053 GCA_000404065.3 Pinus taeda
GGATGATTGATCAAGTTGGTAAAAATAGATGGACCTATATTTTTAGACATATGGGCGTAGTCTATTTTTAGACTGCCAAGCTAAAAATAGAACAGTCGAATATTATTAGCTCTTAATAATATTTGGACTATAAACTTTTGTCTTTTTCTCTTGGAGCACTTCAGTTCGAGCTACGGATGTGGCACATGTAGCTGCCAGAAGGAAATACATGGTTCCTATGGATTACTTGAGCTATTTCATGGAGGACTTTAGTTAGGACTTCAGTGATTGAGTTCTGTGGAGTTGGATCAGGAGTTGATGGAGTTGTGTTCAATTTGACTTAGTTGAACTAGTTGTATTTAGTTTAACTGTCAAATACACTAGTGATGAGTGGTATGAATTAATTATTAATTAATTCACTAATTATTAACTCATAAATCAACTAAAGAATACATCAGCTAACTCAGTGCATGGACAATTCAGTGGAGACAAGTGTTAGAGGTGAGTGAAAGGGCAAGACAGTTGTCATTTGTGACTATAGTTGTGCATGTGATTTGCACAATCAGTGGGATTGAGTTGCCAATGACAATTGCGTAGTGTTACACAAGGGAAACACGTGAATGGATCAGCCATTCATCAATATTCTCATGCAGGATTGCGCAGTGGAGGCAGGCAAGCAGCGGAGGTGATTTGAGCCAGTGATTGATTCAGATCTGAGCTAGTTTGTGTGTAACAGGTGGAGATAATACTGAGTACTTGCGAGGAGTATTGTACTATGTATTGTTATATGTTCTCAATCATATAATATACATATAGTGGGGGTTTTCATCTTTATGATATCCCCGGGTACATACTGTGTTGATATGTGTGATTGATGCTTTAATGTGCGCATGTGAATGTTTCTGAATACTGCAAAATTGATGATCAACGTAGAGGAGGTTATGTATTATGCATGATTCCACAAATAGTGTATAATCAGGATAATCTATGAGAATAAGTGTCATGTTATTCAAAATTTCTACAACTTCTTGTCATAAGATAAAACTAAATCGTTTACCTTGAAGGTGCGCAGTTTGATGTGTCGATCGTGTCATGCCTTTTTGCACTCCTTCTGAACTTGTTGATTGAATCCAGCCAAGAATCTATCTTCTTCCAGCTCTATCAGTTGCACAAGCCTCTCTTCTAAGGCTTCACGATTCGCCATACTTGTGAACACTGCTATGCGTAGACTAGGCACAATGTATTCCATTGGCATGACAACTTCTACGCCATAGACTAGCTGAAAAGGGGTTTGTCCAGTCAACTTCTTACAAGTAGTTCTACAAGCCCATAACACCATTGGTACACACACGTCCCAATCATTTTTGTGCGCATTACAAACCTTTGTTAGTGCATTCTGCAATATATTATTAAACATTTCAACTATCCAATTAGCCTGAGGATGATACGACATACTCTTCTGATGACAAACTTGGAATTCCTCAGTTAGCATGCTAATCATTTCATTAAGGAAATGTGTACCGTGATCGCTCATCAAAATATTCTGGGAAACCAAACCTAGTCAGCACATATTTAAATAGGAACTTCATTGTTGTTGCCCCTGTATAGTCCTTCACGGGCTATGCCTCTACCCATCTGATCAAATACTCATTCGTGGTGATGATATACCACACAACCATCTTCTTTCCTAGAGGCTGAATCAGTCCTATGAAATCAATAGCCCACTTCTCGAATGGTTGTAATGACATCTGCAGATTCAAAGGCAGCTCATCCCTCCACGATGGCCTTCCAGTTCTTTGATATGCATCGCATGCCCTACAATAAGCTTTCGAATCCTTAAGCAATGTCAGCCACCACAACCTAGCACAAAAATTTTCTACACTGTTGGTTTTCATGCATAATGGCCTCCTACAGCCCCTCCATGAGCTTCAACGAAGAGACTGCTTCGTCCAAAATTAAGCACATAGTGTTACAATATCTCATCCGCTCCCATCTTATACAGGTGGCCTACAATAAGAGAAACATCTGTCGTGCACACCATCAATTCCTTCTTTTGTTGACTAGTGTACCCCTCTTGAGCCATCCCTATAGTCAGGAAGTGGATGATATCTGCAAAATTATTATCTTCTACGCACACTGCAAAGAGCTACACATCTGGAAGTCCTTCCTCCAAATTAGTAGGCTTTTCTCCAGTTTCAATGGACGACAGATGATCTGGCCTAGTATTCAATATCCCTGGCTTCACAATGACTTCGAAATCATACCCCTGAAACAATAGCAACCATCTGCATATTCCCCCCCCACAAACACAGGCTTGTTGACTAGGTATTTTAATGCAGAATGGTCTGTGTACATTTTAAATTGTCTGCCTAGAAAGCAATGCCTGAACTTCTAGAGTGCATACACCATAGCTAACCCTTTGTGCTCCGTTGTCAAATAGTTCTTTTCATCCTTAGACAACTTACTTCTTGAAAATGCAATAGGGTGATCGAACTCTCCCTCACCGGCCTATGTTAGTACTGCCCCTAGTGCAATGCATGACGTGTCCACATGCACATGAAATTCCTTCTTCCAATCCGGGAAGACTAGGATCAGCACGGTGACCATATTTTCTTTTAACACATCCAAGCTCTATTGAAATTCTTCATTCCAATAGAATGTAACATCCTTCTTCAATAGTTTTTCTATCAGCGCAGTAATCTGGGCATAACTCTCGATGAACTTTCAGTAATAACCAGTACGAGCCAATGTTGTCCGCAGCTTTTTAACACTTCATGGTGCCTCCAAATTGATTATAATCATGATCTTAATTGGATCCACCATTAATCCTTTCCTGCACACTACATGACCCAGTAAGATTCCAAAAGGAATGCAAACATACACTTCTTCAAGTTTAGCACGATCTAATACCTCCGGCATGTATCGAGCATTAGGCGCAAGCTAGCTACATGGCACTTTACCAACCCAAACACCATCCAATCATCAAAGTATACCTCCAAAAAATTGTGAATAAACTCTTTGAACATCACAATGACTACACGTGAAAAGATTACTGGCGCATTCTTTAGTCCAAAAGGCATTACAATATAATGAAATCATCCCCATTCAGTCACGAAGGTCATTCTACTCCTATCATCCGGCGCGATCTTGATCTGATGGTACCCAGAGAACGTATCAGTTAATGAATATGATTCCTTCCCACTAAACATTATCCAACACTTCATCAATGAACAGAGTTGGAAAGGGGTCATGCACGCAACCATCGTTCAGCTTCCAGAGATATGTGCATATCATTATTTCATCCTTCTACTTCTTTTCCTGAACGACCATAGGACTTACCTAGTCAGACTCCTTCACTAGTTCAATGATTCTTGCTACCAACATTTTTTCCAATTCTAAGTGGACCATTTCTTTGTACTTAGGATTAAGGCGATATGGCCTTTGTTTCACAGGCTTCACGTCTAGTTTCAATGTTATCTTCATTACTCCTAAATCGCTTATTATCTCTTTTAGGTCTGAAAACTTTGTAGGGAACAAATCATGGTACTCGTGGAGAAACTCAGTGACCTGATCCACCGTAGCATCATCGCAGTAGTCCCCTATCTTCAAAAGCTTCAGCTCTACCTCGATCCCAATGTTCACTTGTCAAGTTTTCAGCAGCGCAGTGATATATGGATTCTCTATCTACGGCTCCCCAACTTCACGATGACCTTCTGTCTCGAGGATAGTAATTTTCCTCGGATCCTCCTCTTCTTCTTTAACAGTCACAGTGTAGCACTCTAGCACATGGCACAACTGGGTGGTCTAATCTGGTCGAATCAAATATAAGGGATCCTGCGGGATCCTGAAGGTTATTGCTTTGACCTCATGTAGCACTTTTTCGATGCACTCAAATCCATCCTCAAAGTTGAATGTGATCAGGAATACCTGCCTAAAAATATCCCATTCTTCCGTGCTATGGCAGAGCTCTGTCTGCAAGCACCAATTCATTGGTATTACATCGAAGGTGTGACAGAACATATGCACCCACTCCGGTTGTAATTTTGCTCCATAAGAATCGGTCCATTTTTCTAAGTGATCACATGAATCATTCCTTTCATTATATTTCTCTATCAATCGTACCTTTGGGCAACCAAACCATACCTTCATCAGTCTTCTGTATTCGCGCCATTCATCGAAATTGTCTTTATGCGTACCCCACCATCTTGCCGGGATAGTGTGCAGCACCAAGTCTAAGGCTTGGAAGCGATGCTTCTCTATCACTTCCCTTTCAAATGCATCCAAAAATTTATTAACATTAGTTAAACCATCATAATAAGGCATACTTCTTACCTTCGATGATACGCATCATAGCGATTTGGTCATCATGTTACATCGCAGCATAGACACTTCATGCAATTGATTTTGCTAGTGTTCAAATTCCTCATCTGAAACCGACATGCAAGAACTTTCGTGGTCCCATGCAATATGTCCATCAACTATCACCCAATCTTGGTCTCACATCATTATCTTATAAATTTGGTCCAAACAATCATCACTTTCATAATCACAAACTGGTTCAAGATAGCGTGGTCCTTCTGCAGGGTCCAAAGGTACTGCTATGCGGAGTGATTTTCTTTCAAATGACATTGTCTGCTTCTTCAAATTTATCACCCCATTCATGCCAATAGCCCAATTGATCCCAAGGAGCATGGGGTAGGGATTGAAGTCATCAACAATCTCTATTATCTCGAAATCCGCCAATGTGCTTGCGCCTTCAATATGATTGTCACTCCCCACAATCTTCCCATGGGGATAATCTCTTGTTGATTCACCATCCTTAATTGAATAGGAGACCACTGTAGCGTAGGTCTCCCCATTATCTCCCATGTCTATTTTGGCAAAACATTCACATCTAACCCAAGATCTAGAATAACTTGGTCCATTTCATACTACCCTATTTGCACGATGAGCCTCATCTCACGCCCTATTATTGCTTTATGCTTACCAATTTTCCTGACCACGCGTGGTCCCTCAGGAGCATTACCAACACATTTATTAATCAACTCCTATAATCCCTTTACAGCCTTGCTAGCATGTAGCAGCTTCATACAGGTCTCCAAAAGGGTAGCAAGCATGGATGGGTCCATTTCTTCAGACTACTTATCCTGACTTCTTGAGGTAGAAGCTTCGGCAAAGCTTTTCTTTGCTTCCATGAAGGTTTCCTTCGCGTGCTCAAAATCAAATCAAACCTCTTTTTCTGGAGCTTTGTGGACCCATTCACCTTCTTTAGGTCACTTTCCCTTATCTTGACTAGTTGTCATTCCACTTTGCAGCAAAATATTGACATTAGTATCCTCTTTGCAGGGTTCAACCCTCATCATCTACAGGTTCTATGTATGTTGTTGAGGCTGTGTCCCCTTTTTGCACAACTTAGCTATTAATACATGACAGTCTTTTGTAGCATGGTAAAATGGGGTACAATGTTAGCACGACAGGCACGTCAGGTTCATGCATTCTCACACATAGTGTCTTGGACCTCCACAATTGTAGCAAATAACTTTTCCTTGACCTCGTGCAGGTCCTCCTCCACCTCGGCCTCTTCTGCACCCCTGATATCCTCCTCACAATCCCCGAGCACCTTGATCTGAAGGATGATTTTTTGTCTGCATTTGATTTGTGGGTGTTCTCTCCATCATTACCTCATAACTATGACAATTGCACTCCTTGTGACCTTCTGATTTCCAAAATTTGGAGAAGAGTTGTTGCGGTGTCTATACAAAATTCTACAACAAGTGGAAATTATTTGTCACATGTTTTCCACCTACTTGATAGATAGCACACCACAGTGCAGGCCCTGTACTTGGCCTTGCTTAAGCTTCTGACCTCAGAGGCATCGGCCCTCCTCCTGCAACATAATTCGCGAAGAGAGGGTAATTATCATTATTATGCCCTTGACTCTTACATTTCAAACACCAAACTTCTTCAAACACTTCTAGCCGAGCCGCTATATCCTTCTTCAAACTTTAGAATTCTAGGAAAAAGATTCTACAACTCCGCATGAATCTGCTGAACTCCCAAAGCAGGATATTGAATTGGTATCTCGTGCAATTTCATCGCAATTTCTAGGGTCTCTACCTGGGTCCCAATCTTTTTTTGTGATAAAGCAACTATTAAATGAGGCAAGAGTGAAGCCAAAAACCATTCGCGGTGTTTTCCATCTGTAAGATTCATGTTAGCTTCATGGATCTTGCATTTTAATCTCTGATCTAGCTCCCTGGGTGTCTCTCTAGGCATCATCATGATATCCTTGAATCCAACGATCGATTGCGCTTCAGACTTGGGCTTATTGAATTCCTTATTTAGAACACTATGAATGTATGCCAGCATAGCTGTTGAGCTATCAGTGAAGTACTTAATGTACCATGTTAGAGCGCTTTCCTATAAAGCAGTAACCAACATTGGTTTCTTCATCTTATCATCTAGAATGCCCTCGGCTTCCCACATGGCCTTTGCAATGAACCAAAACTGGTATGGTTCCTCATACCCCAATTTTACTGAATTCGCCATATTGAACCGTGGCAGAGATGGTGGTGGTGTGGGCAAAGGTGTATGTGGTGGAGGTGAAGATGGAGGTGGTGTGGGTGGATGGGGTATTCGCAAGAACCCTCACCTTATTAGCTAAAAAATGCTCTACAGAGAAGCCTGTGTTGCTTCTTCGTCATCACTCAGAGGAGGCTCAATCAATGAGCTACATTCAGGACCTGTTCCCTTTCTATTCCTAAAGAAATTTCCACTTCGTGTAGCTACAAACATCAAGGTAATCACATAACCTGCTTTTCACACAAGAGCATTTTAATATGAGTATTCAAAGATCTTAAATACTTACTTCATGGTCCTTTGAAGAAGCGTCACTCTGCTTCACTATAGCTGACCAAGGTATCGACCGTGAACTCTGTCATAAAACCTCTGAGGACATGATCAAGGTAGTGACCAACGGCATGCGCGATCTTATCTTCAGAGGCTTCCAACCTTCGCACTAACTTCAGGGTCCACGCTATTGGACCATCAAGCCTCCACCTTCCCTGGCCATCTGCCAATTTCGTGATCCACTCATATAGTTTGACCGTGATGGAAGAGAAGAAAATTTTGTGTATTTCAGTGTATAAATACTTGTCCAACCAATGTTCTTTCGTTAATTGTGGATTTTTTTTCTTGCACCGCGAATTCGTGGACCTTTCTATCCAACGAGTCTTCAATTTCCTTCTTTGTTTGATTCCAGCGATGCGACATCACACATATCTTTATGCAAATATCGTTCCAACAACAGAATCATTTGTTGGTTTAGTGGGTCCTAACCTAGTTAAGATTTAAGTTTGCCAAACAAATCCCTACACTACTACTATTTTCAGCATCAGTCCATGGAGCGCGGGCTGAAGTCTCACCTGAAGCAGTATGGGGGGATGTTGGAACCAAATTTCTGCACCCAGAGATGGTTAAGATGTCATTTTATGCCCTAAACCCTCCTTCGCATAGATCGAAAAGCCCTTGAGGCTTATCGATATAACTCCCCCTTATCAGCCTCTAAACATTCGCAAAGGTCGACGAGTGTCTTTCGTGGACCCTAAACAGACGAATCGAACACTTACACACTTCTTTAATTACCCTTAGTTATATATTTACCCAAATTGGCTTAAGTGTCTGATAACTTCAACATGCATTAAGATATTCTTTGCATAAATAGATATTATTACTTGTGTTCATATAACAATGTAAACCATGCAAAATTACACATCAATATGGTATTCGATCATAATCCCAATAGTCACCATAACATAAATGCATTCATTCTAACAGAAGTAAATGGATAAAACACAGATATTTCTAAAATAGTCTCTTTATTCATACTTCAGATTTTCTTACAGACTCAAGACTACCATGTGCACTCAGCTGCAGGGGTCCGCGCACTCAGTTGTGGACTCTACTCTAGGCCTCTGCGCACATTGCTGCAGAGCCTCTCTTCTACTCTAAGACTCTTCGCTCTTCACTTCTAATGACCCATTACATCAACTATGAACTTCTCTTCACTACCTTAGACTCTCTATGACTCGTCTTTTTATACAATCCCATGGTTCGCGGACCATCGGTAGGTGTATACAAGCCAACACACCTTACATAAAAGAAGGGTAAAAACCCTTTATGACACTTTACATATATGCGCTCTACGACCACAACTTGCGGACGCTTTACATTTTATATACAAAAGTTTGGGATTTTAACCCAAAACTTGGGCTTTTTCCCCAAAATTGACCTTAGGGGACCCTCTCCCAACATCTTCATAGGGACTTGATGATGGTGCTAGACCTACCAAAATTTAGGGGATCACCCTAGTATGAAATCCCAACTAGACTTCACACCATTTAGTGTGGGAGTCCCATCTGGTATGATGGCTCGGTTTCCATTATCTTAAGGATTTTCCTCAACTCTTTCTTGTTAGCATAGGAGAGTGGTCTGCTTTGTCTTCAGGAAGTGAGGTTCATGTGCCTGGTGAGTGTAAGTATACTTGTGTCAATGGTTCTTTCACTGTGAGGGGAAGAGAGTGAAGGTGAGTTCCAGGTTGAAAGGGATCAGTCCCAACTTAGCTAGGAACACACAACACAAAAGGACATACATAGATTTCGTCAGAGTAGTCCACTCAGATGCGGCAGTCACAACATACAAAGATAACATGTATAACACTCATGGATCAGTCAGAACAAGTGCAATGGTCACTACAACAAGGTTCATGTGAAAGGTCTCTCTGATGTCCAGAAGAGCTTTCGACATGGACGAGACAAAATTAACAACATATACAACACATTTCCGTTAATATATTATGAATTACAAAAAATGAATCAATTCAGATGTAGAACACAGGTTAAAGCAACATGCATTACAAGTGTTAAAGATCAGTCTTACAACAAATGCAATACATGTGTGAAAACGCGTTGGCCTGTTAATAGGATTCTATATTGAGCAAAAGTTCCAAGATACATCATTACACCATACATCACTAACCCCATCAACGGGGCGTTGGAGCCACTACTTACTCCTCAAAGAAAATATTATAGACTCTCTTGGCTATGTGGGAGCAGCTGAGGTGAAAATTCCTTTGCATGTACAAATGAGGGGGTATTTATAGCCATTGGTGAAACTGAACCTTGTGGCTGTTTAACTACCTCATGAGTGTTTTACTTTCATGACTCTTCAACTTACATGACTCTTTGTTCAACAAGTTGATCTCTTGGAATTCCACGTTACATCACATTGATTGACAACAATCCCATAGTGAGGATGTGGGCGACATGACTCATGACGTGACTCGACATGACTTGACATGACAATGTTGGTACATTCATGTTGTTGGTAGAGTGCATGTCAAACAATAGTGCTACTTGATGATGGATGTCTTCATGGTGTATCATAGCTTCACCTCTACATGGTGAAGTGCACAGAGTCTTCAATGGTCCTTGGTTTGATTGATGAAGCTTTAGCATGTTGTTCCTTTCTTGCATGTTGGAAGGCTTGACATGATAATCTATTCACAAAGGTGCTTGTTTGTCGTATTCATCCACTTTACATGCTTCGTTTGTTCGTCCGTTGGTGAACCTGTCATTATGCATGTGCTCTCTTCGTTCATCCCATTCATTGGTGTACCTATACCTACAGTCACTCATGATGAGATGACGTCAAATCCAAAACCTCCTAGTCTACCATGACACATGATCATTTGGGGCAGGTTTTTGGGAGAGGAAGCAAGGTTGTGATGCGGGATGATGGCTTTGGGAAACTGCTGATGAAAACTGTGCAAGAGTCACTAAGATATGGAGATAGGCAATGTGAGTCGAAAATTATTGTCTACAAGATCTGGCTTGGCTGGGAGGAAAAATTGCACAAATTTTGGGAGGAACAGTCTGGGTTGCTAGAAGGCAAGGCAGGCATGCTCTGCATATTTTTTAGAATGAATGGGTAGCGGGGTTGGACAGCCAAATTTGCACAATTTTTGAGAGGAACGGGTCGGGCTGCATGAAGGGTCAGCAGGCAGGGATTGCGCAGTTCTTCTAGGGAACTGCCCGAGTCACTAATATCCAAAACTGCACAATTTTGGGAGGGAACTTCCAGTTGGTTGTCTGAGTCACTGGAAACCAAAACTGTGCAATTCCCAGAGGGAACTGCCAGTTGGCTGCACGAGAGATTGGCAACAAAAACTGCACAATTTCGAGAGGGAACTGGCAGTCTGCTGCTAGGGGCTGCTAGCAAGGAAAACTGCACTGAGGCTGGGAGGCCAGCCTACTAATCATCTTTGCCAAATTTCTAAGTTGATCTGAATGATGGGTAGTGGAAGGCTTGCTCATGAAAATTGCGCAATTTCTGAGATGAACAGTCAGTCGAGTGTAGGGATGATTGACTGGGAAAACTACACTATTTTCTGAGGGAGATAGGGACAGGCACTTGGTGTTTGTCCAGCTTGTCTGCACAATTTCCTCAGTCAGTTGAGTAGGTGAGGTCAATGGCCTCTATGCAAATTTTGAAGGGATTCATTCCCGGGGTGACTGCTAGGTCCGACTATCCAGGTAACCAAGATGAGAGTTGGTTGGATTGCTTGTAGGCAACATCACTTGAAAAGACTAGCTTGGTGCTTCTATGCTATTCTGGTTGACAATCGATCGAGTCAATGGTAGGGTGATGGTCTTCCTATCAGAGGGGATTCAGGTCATCAAAACCTTCAGTAAAAGGATAAGTGTGTGAACAATCGAAAGATGCATAAGTGATCATACGAACACACACTCACGTGACTTGATGACGAAACGACCAAACCATCTAGACACATATGTTCAACAAGACTGACCAACAGTGTATGTGACAAGCGTGACGCTCATGATTGATCGTTCATTGATCGAGACGATGCTTGCATAGCAGTGAATGTGACTACATGTGTGAGTGCGACAGATGCTTTCATAGTGAATACAACAAGCATATACGAACCAAAGACTTTGAGCATAACTAGAACATGGTCACAAGCATGACTCAGACATCAACATGCAGAGACTTGATTGTAATGAATCAAGAAAGGAAGATGTAAGGACTCACACGAGTTCATGGAGTGAACCCGAGTGTGTGTAGTCATCAAGTGAAACTCTTCAAGGGAGGCTCTAAAATTGGTGCAGGACAAAATTTTGGAGGGTGGTTGTAGCCGCTACAACACTTGGCAACACACTGGTAGAACTCCAACTTCTTCATTTCAGTTCGTTACTAGCACAGGGCCTAGGTCTTCCGAGGATTATTGAATCATTGTGTAGGTTACTTCAGCTTCCCACTTACCCCATGGACATAAATGGTTCACCTTTTTCCAACTCAGTCAATCACAATCAAAAGTTCATCTTAGATTTCAGTGTTTCGAATCCAGGAAGAGTAGTTTAGCTCACGAGTTGAAGATTTTAAGAATATAAGTTTTCATCTGTGGTGTTTCTCTGCTACCAGCAGGCTTGGACAGTACCCCGACTGAGTTGCATAGGAACACATACATTTCTCCACTGCCAGCGAGCCTGGTTAGTACCCCGGTAGATTTGCATGCTTCACCTCTTTGCGCAGGAAGCCTTTCTCTTCTTTCACCTTTGTATTTTTTCAAGAGGATTGTGCATAGCGACTTATTTATTTTTGGGGCAAAAGAGGGATCCTGAATTATTGAGAGCAAAAGAGGCTTTTCCTCATGTAAGACCTCTAACATAGGCTTTCTCATTTAGATTTTCCCCTTCTCCATTCCTACTAGTTGGATAGGCTTAAACACACAAAGCAAAAGGCTAGGTATAGGCATGGGTCTTCCCAGTGTGGACACAAGTTCATGGTTGAACCAAAGCTTCCCTTAAAGATGGTTCGTATTTTCATTCAGGACTTCATCGGTTGAAGCTTACCACCAAGCACAAAGAAGATGAACACAAGACTGGCCAAGTGCTGCAGTGTCACGAGTTTCTTCCAATTTCAGCCACATACTCTATTCAAAAGCTAGTACGTCATAGTTGGAAACACTTATTTTCGGAAACAAAAATAGTAATATATCAAATAAACGAAATGAACGTGAACAAAATTAGTAAGCAAAATCAAGCAAAGCAAAAGAAAAGATAATAAGAAAAACAAACCAAATCAAACAACATGCAATAAGCAGACTATGTACATGGCATGGGCACGACCCAACCTATTGAAAATATTGTTTGAGATCTTGGCCATTGGTAGGGAGGTTGTCTTTCCTTCTTCCCAGTGATTGTAAATGATACTTGTGTGAGCCAAGCATCTCGTAGACCAATGCAAGTCCACTGGGCTCTACTACTGGAACCTGGTGGCATTCCAGAAGACCTTCAAATAAAGACAACACCATTGTTTCAGGTACTGTGTGCAACATGGGCTCGAATGATGGCATGGGATAGTTATTTTTATTCCGAGAAGGGTTCCAGTTTCTGAAGTCAATGCGTAAGCGGATTTTCCCAGATTTCTTTCATGCAGGATTTAAATTAGAAAACCAAATATGATGAAGAACTTTGGAAATAATCCAAGCACCCAAAATTTTAGTCAATCTTTTCAATGAAAGGAGTGCAAAAAACATGTATGTGTTACATGTTCTTTGCTGCAATGGCTTGTCTCCTCCATTACCTGGAATCTCATGTTGGATTACTCATGTGTAGTGTGTAATCATTTCATCATCTACTCATGCAGACTCATCCTGGTACTGTTTGATCAAGTGGTCAACAATTTGTCATTGTTGTAGTGTGTAGCTTGTATCAAGATAGCCCATCTTCAGGTCGTGGTGGGTTCCCAAGTTGCTTTGTTCATTCGTAGTGTTGGTCCTTTGTGTGTTCAGCATGAGTGATTCATACTCAACATTGTTGTTTGTGCCTTCGAACTTCAGAAAGCTCGAAATATTGCATTGTCCATTTTTTTGGATGACTAAGATACACTCGGTCTTTGGGCCATCATGTGTTCCCCACTTGTCAACGCTCATAGCCCACAGCTTGTCTATACATGGACCATTTGGCGTGCTAGTATTGTTGATACTACTACTACTATTAGAAAAACAAATTGTACAAGTTTCATTATCATTAGTTGGGAAAGGAAGGAATCACAACTGTTCATCTAATGAGGTTCGAGCTAGACATGCAGGATAACACTCCAACATCTTTTCCAGGAGGAGGTTTCCAAACATGAGCTCTGCAAAGGCCAACGGTTGGTTGTCATCATTAAGGGGAGTGACATTATGTTTCATATACCTCTCGGATAACACCCAGATTTGGTTGCATCTACCCTTGTATGGAAGCCACATGTGAGACTAGTTTGTAGCAAAATATCCATCTAGCATGTTGGACCAGTCTTTGCTGAATATAAGGCCATATGCTTCCGTTATGTCCACAACAACTATGTTGATGCATTGGTGAACTCGAATTTCATGAGATTATCAGATGATCACGTCTTGAAGTTCACTAATGGTTGGTACTGATGTTCTATCAAGTTGGATGATTCTCGTGAATGTTTTGCTCCATCGTGCATTTATCTTCTTAGCAATGGATAGTGGGATGACATTGGCTTCTGCACCAAAATAAACCAAGCAGTTATGAACATTGTAGTTGAAAACTTTGAATGAAAGTAGGAATGGAGGCAACCTGAGTTTGCTTCTTCCATCTAAAGTGTATTAAGCACAGTAGATAGTGATCAGGGAGGTGTGCTTTCTCCCTTGTTGGTGGAGGAAGCATTGTCCACTGTTGTTTGTGCCAATGCACACAACAGGATATCTCGCTGACTCTGTACTTTGGCTAACTCGAACAAACTGATGTTCACTCGAGTTTTCTTCATGTTGTTGACTATGTTGTATTCCATAAGTGGTAGACTCACCGAGGTGTCCGGGGTGGAACAGATGTTTGTGTTGTCCAGTAGAGTGTTCTGTAACTTGCTACCCACAGATGTATTCTTATCTGTCGTTGTCTTCCCGAAATTTCTTTGTGTCTATTGCTTCGAGGCAGCTAGTGGATCAGGCTTATTTATCAACTGCCTCACTTTCTCTTGCATTTCTCCAAGTGTAGGGGGGGCCCCTTTACTTCTAATATTGCAACGATCACTTTTATTTTGGGGCTGCTTCTTAGTGTTCATCTTCGAGATTACTTGCGAGCACTAATATGCGTTCATCACATGCCCAGAACTTGTTGCTTCATCAAGTGAAACCTCTTCATTATCATCAGTGTCTTCTGGTTTCTCCTATATGTCGCCATCTGCATCAAGTGTATGATTGCAGATAGAGGTAACAACTTTATTCCAATATGAACAAGATTTCTCGGGATCAAATTCTTCATGGAAGAAATAAAAATTAGGATCAGCTCACTGATCTAGTTGGAACACAGGCTTCTGCGCAAATTTGAAATCGAACTGGTTGTTGTTTGATGAGTTGGTTGATGAACTGCTTGTCTGTCTTTGTCTGAGCGGATGACTGCTCATGAATGTCTCTATCTTCTATTGATTGAATTCAGACATTTCGGTGGTCAATTTCTTGACAAGGTGAGTAAGGGTCTCAATATCAGTTGTTTCCTTATCTCTACCCTTGTTCACTGTTTCTTGGGGCTTTCTACTCGCATCCTTGGAGTCTTTTGTTGATTTTTCATGCTTGATCTGATTGCACGCAAGTCCTTTTCAACAAAAATAGCCTCTTCGCATCTTTCTAACATTGGTGGCTTCGCAGATTGCTTGACGAACTATGCAATGGTGGTTGGCAATGCAAACATGTAATAGTCAACAGTGATGGAATCATGAGGTTTCGTGTTTGCTGCAAACTTGTTCAAAATACACAGAAACCTATGATTGAAGTCTTTCACTTTCTCTTTTACCTCCATCTTAAGGCTTCCCATTTCTTTGAGTAGCATGGCTAGGGTCCTGTCATTAGAAAAATTCTCAAGGAACATACATTTGAAAGAACCCCATTTCTGTATGGAGTTGGGTGGAAGGCTGTGATACCAAGTAGCTGCGTGGTTGTCCAAGGTACATGGAAACAATCTACATGCTATGTCATCATAACATACCTCAAGGTTCTGTAGTTGTAGGTAGAAATTTTCTAACTGGTCTTCTACCTTCACCACACTGCTAGGGTTAAAGTAGATGTTCATTCTCTCCACTTGCTTCAACATCTTGTGTAGAACAACCGAGAAAGCCAATGGTCCCTGATTCATCCATTCAAGATTTGGGTCAACTGTCTCTTCTTCTTCTTCATCTTCTTCTTCTCCTTTAGAGTCTGATGGTTCTATATTTGAGTCTGTTGGATTATCTCCACCTCCACCTCCTCCTCCTTCATTGCCTTCTCCTCTACCTTCTATACCAGAGTTCAATCCCAACATCACAAGAGAACCTTGTTCATCTTCAAGGAAGATTGGAGGTTCCTCTCCATCTTCAATAGCTTCCTCTAGACCTTCAAGTGTGGCAAGGACAGGTTCTTCCACCAATGATACAAAAACTCCTATGGGAGTGGATTTTGGCTTCCTAGATGTGTGTGGAAGCTGATGTATGCCTGAGATCATTCTGACTGCTTTGACGAACTAGCGAGTGATGGGATGGGCGGAGCAAAGGTGTTGATATGAAATATCATGTTCAATTCCGGAAGGTGAGGAGTAACCAACTGCAGAGTTGTGAGAGAGGGAGTGCGAGGTTCAACCTTGACCAGATGGTTGATAAGTGAGAGTGAGGGGAATTTTAGCCATGTACAACTCACCACCATCCTTTTACCACCAGAAATGTTGACGGTGTTGGACTCACCAACATTCAGGGGATCACCCCGGTATGAAGTCCCAACTAGACCTCACACCATTTAGTGTGGGATTCCCATCTGGTATTATGGCCTAGTTGCCATTGTCTTAAGGATTTGCCTCAACTCTTTCTTGTCAGCATAGGAGAGTGGTCTGCTTTGTCTTCAGGAAGTGAGGTTTGCATGCGTGGTGAGTGTAAGTGTACTTGTGTCAATGGTTCTTTCATTGTGAAGGGAAGAGAGTGAAGGTGAGTTCTAGGTTGAAAGGGATTGGTCCAAACTCGGCTAGGAACACACAGCACAAAAGGATATACATAGATTTCGGTGGAGTATTCCACTCAGATGCAGCAGTCACAACTTACAAGTTAAGATAACACATACAGTACTCATGGATTAGTCCAAACGAGTGCAACTATCCTTACAACAAAGGTTCATGTGAAAGATCTGTCTGATTTCTGGAAAAGCAGCTGACACGGACGCGACAACATTAACAACATATGCAACACATTTCAATTAATAGATTATGCATTACAACAAATGAATCAGTTCAAATGTAGAACACAGGTTAAAGAAACATGCATTACAAGTGTTAAAGATCAGTCTTACAAAAAATACAATACATGTGTGAAAACGTGCTGACTTGTTAACAGGCTTCTGAATTAAGCGAAAGTTCCAAGACATATCGTTAGCATACATCACTAACCCCATCAACGAGGCATTGGAGCCACCACTTACTCCTCAAAGAAAATATTGCAGACTCTCTTGGCTATGTGGGAGGAGCTGAGGTGAAAAGTCCTTTGCATGTACAAATGAGGGGGTATTTATAGCCATGGGTGAAACTGACCCTTGTGGCTATTCAACTACCCTCATGACCATTTGAATTTCATGAGTCTTTGACTTACATGACTCTTTGTTAAACAAGTGGGTCTCTCAGACTTCCATGTTACATCAAATTGATTGACAACAAGCCCATAGTGAGGATGTGGGTGACATGACTCATGATGTGACTCGACATGACAATGTTGGTACATTCATGTTGGTATTGGAGTGCATGTCGAGCTATAGTGTTGTTGGGTAATGGATGTCTTCATGGTGTATCATAGCTTCACCTCTGCACGATGAAGTGCGCAGAGTCTTCGATGGTCCTTGGTTCACTTGATTAAGGTTTTAGCATGTTGTTCCTTGCTTGCATGTTGGAAGGCTTGACAAGCTCATCTATTCACAAAGGTTCTTGTTCGTCACATTTGTCCGCTTTGCATGCTATGTTCGTTCATGTGTTGGTGAACCTGTCATTATGAATGTGCTCTCTTCATTCATTCCATTTGTCGTCTTTCCATGTTCATTGGTGTACATGTACCTGTAGTCACTTATTACGAGACAACATCAAATCCAAAACCTCCTAGTATACCATGACACATGATCATTCGAGGCAAGTGACTGCGAGAGGAAGCAAGGCTATAATGCGGGATGATGGATCCAGGAAACTACTGATGAAAACTACACAAGGGTCACTGAGAGATGGAGACGGGAAATCTGAGTTGACAGTGACTTTCTGCAAGGTCTGGCTCGGTTGGGAGGCAAAATTGTGTAAATTTTGGGAGGAACAGTTTGGGTTGCTAGAAGGCAAGGTAGGCATGCTCTGTGAATTTTTCAGAACGAACAGGTAGTGGGGCTAGACATCCATATTTGTGCAATCTTCGAGAGGAACGAGCCAGGCTGCATGAAGGGTCAGTAGGTAGGGATTGCATAGTTTTTCTAGGAAACTGCCTGGGTCACTGGCAGCCAAAACTGTGCAATTCCTAGAGGGAACTGCCAGTTGGCTGCCTAGGAACTTCCAATCTATTGCTAGGGGATATTTGCAAGGAAAAATGCATGGAGGCTGGGAGGTCAGCATGCTGATCATCTCTGTGCAGTTTCTGAGATGAGCTAACTGATGGGCAGTGGAAGGCTTGCTCATGAATGCTACACAATTTTTGAGATGAACAATCGGTCGACTATCAGGATGGCTGACTGGGAAAACTGCACAATTTTCTGATAGAGACAGGGATGGGCACTTGGTGTTTTTCTAGCTTGTCTTCAAAATTTCCTTAGTCAGTTTAGCAGGTGAGGCCAGTGGCCTCTGCACAATTTTTTAGGGGAGTTAGTCTCGGGTGACTATCTGGTCTGACTGTTCGGGTAACCAGCATGAGAGTTTATTGGATTTCTTGTGGGAAGCATAGCTCGAAAATACTAGCTTGGTGCTTCTGCATTGTTCTGGTTGACAGTCGATCGAATCGATGGCAGGGTGATGGTCTGGCTGTCAAAGGGGAGTCAGGTCGTCAAAACCTTCAGCAAAAGGCTAAGTGTGTGAACAATCTAAAGATGCATAAGGGATCATATAAACACACACTTACGTGACTTCACGATGAAACAACCAAACCATCCAAACACATATGTTCAACAAAACTGACCGACGGTGTATGCGACAAGCGTGACACTCATGATTGGCTATTCATTTATTGAGATGGTGCTTGTGCAGCAGTGAATGTGATTTCGTGTGTGAGTGCAAAAGATGCTTTCATAACGAATACAACAAGCACATATGAAGCAAATACTTTGAGCATAACTAGAACAATGTTGCAAGCATAAGTTAGACATCAGCATGCAGAGACTTGAATGAAACGAATCAAGCAAAGTGGATGTAAAAACTCACATGAGTTCACAGAGTGAACCCGAGTGTGTGTAGTCATCAAGTGAAACTCTTAAAGGGAGGCTCCGAAATTAGTGCAGGCCAAAATTTTGGAGGGTGGTTGTAGCTGCTACAACAGGACATTAAAGGACAACATCCAACATGAGTTTCACCTTTGGGAACCTAATTTATTGGAGAATGCATTCAGGGTGGCAAGAAAAGTTGAAAGAAAAATTATGGCAACAAAGAAGTCTACCACTCACAACTATAAAGATGGAAGAATTGTTGCTCCTAGCCTTCCACAACCTATAAGGTTGACACCACAAAAATTGGAAGAAAAAAGAGAAAAAGGGCTTTGTTACAGTTGTGATAGAAAATACAATAAAGGTCATAAGTGTGCTAAGAAGAAATTATTTTACATAGATTGTGAAGAGGAGGAAGAAAGGGAACAAGAAATGTCAAAAGAAGAGGATATACACTAGGAACCAACCCTAGAGAAAGAAGAAACGAATCTGACCATATCTTATAAAGCATCAACAAGAATTAACACTCCTCAAATTCTCAATATAGAAGGACATATCAAGAAGAAAAAGGTAATAATGTTGATTGATTCGGGTAGTACCCATAATTTTATTCATTGTAAGATAACCAAGGAATTGAATTTCTTCCTATATCTAGAACTAGAGTGTCAAGTGATGGTTGCAAAGAGAGGAACTATAAATTTCTATGGAAAGTACAATAATATCAAGCTAACCATGGGGGAATATGTATTGAATAGTCTATTGCATTCCATTTCAATGGGTGGTGTTGATGTTGTACTAGGAGTACAATGGTTATTATCTTTGGGTACGATATCTTTTAATTTTCAAGAACTTTTCTTGATTTTTTAAAAAAAAGAAAGGAATTTGAATTAAGGGGTGTCTTGGGGAAATCAAGAAAGATAATCTACTCTATTGGCATGACAAAGCTTCCAAAGAAATAACAACAGGGTGTATTTGCACAATTATCCTCACTAGAGATTCAAAAATCGAAATCATGTATTTCTCCAGATCTCCAAAAATTCTTGGACAATCATTCCAAGATGTTTGAGACTCCCAAAGGCCTCCCACCTATTCGTTATCATGATCATGTTATTCATTTGATTCCAGGAATTGTTCCCCCAAACATCAAGCCTTATAGATATCCCTATGCCAAAAAGAGTGAAATTGAACATATGGTTGCAGAAATGCTAGAGGCTAATATAATTCAACCTAGTTAAAGTTCTTTCTCTACTCCAGTAGTATTGTTGCATGATAAGGGTGGGTCATGGTGCATGTGTCTAGATTATAGGGAGATCAAAAAGCTCACTATTATTGACAGATTTCCCAGTCCTATCACTGATTAATTGTTGGATGAATTACATGGAGCAATTTACTTCACAAAGTTGGATATTCATTTAGGATATCATAAAATTAGAATGAAGACTGAAGATATTCTGAAAACAACATTTACAACTCATGAGGGTCATTATGAATTTTTGGTCATGTCTGTTGGCCTTACCAATGCACCTTCTACATTTCAAGGTTTCATGAATTCCATTTTCAAACCCTTCCTTAGAAATTTTGTGTTTTTATTTTCTAATGATATACTAATCTACAGCAAGTCTTGGAAGGATCATGTTCCACATGTTGACAGGGTTTTGAAACTATTGGAGGAGAAACAATTAGATGAAAAAATCTCCAAATATTTCTTTGTAGTATAGGAAGTGGAATATCTGGGCCATATTATATCTCATGAGGGTGTTAAGGTAGTCCCTAGCAAAATTAAATCCATTAAGGAATGGAAAATCCTCACAACCATAAAGAATCTTCAAGGATTTCGGATTGACAAGGTATTATCACAAGTTTGTTAAGAATTATGGGAGAATAGTAGAACCTCTAACAACATTATTGAAGAAAGATGCATTTTCTTGGAATCCAGAAGCAACTAATGCCCTTGAACATCTTAAAGATGCAATGTGCCAAGAACTGGTCTTAGCTACGCCAAACTTCACAAAAACCTTTATTGTGGAATGTGAGGGCTTAAGAAATGTAATTGGTGCTATTTTAATGCAAGAAGGAATACCCATTTCTTTTGAATGTCATCCAATCAATGGAAAGTATTTACACAAACCTATTTATGAGAAGAAAATGTTGGAAATACTACATGCACAAAATTAATGGTGACCTTACCTAATGGGAAGACACTTCAAGGTAAAAACATATCATGATAATATTAAATACTTTTTGGAACAAATATTATCTTTAGAAGAGAAACAAAAATGGATGTTGGGTTATGACTTTGAAATCATCTGCAAAAAAGGGAAGAAAAATGTTGTTGTAGATGCACCCTCAAGAAAGATTGAGGATGTGGAGGGATTTCTTTATGCCATTTCTAAAATCCAACCAGATTGGATAACTGAAGCAAGGGATGAATGGAAGAATGATGAAGTGTGGATGCTCATTCAAAATTTGCAACAAGATCGTAGTATATATGATACATTTAGATGGAAAAATGATTCATTATGGTACAAAGATCACTTATATCCTTGTAATAATTCCCAACTCAAACAAAAGATTATTTTGAAATTGCACACCTCTCCCTTACGAGGGCACTCAAGATTTTTAAAAACTTACCATGGGGTCAATAAGGAATTTTTTTGGGAGGGTTATATATATGATATTTAAAAGTTTGTGGTGTCATGTTTGGTTTTCCAGCAAAATAAAGTTGAGACAATTAAGACCCCAGGTCTGTTACAACCTTTATTCATTCCAAGTCAACGTTAGGAGGATATTTCAATGGATTTTATCATAGGTTTACCCAAATCCAAAGGAAAGAGTGTCATCATGGTGTTAGTTGATAGACTTACCAAGTATGCACATTTCTGTGCATTATCTCATCCATTTAAAGCTAGTACAGTTTCTACTGCATCTATGGAAACAATTCAAAAGCTACATAGAAACCCAAAGATTATTATAAGTGACAGAGATCCCATATTCACTGGAAATTTTTGGATAGAATTATTTTCTTGTCTGGGTACTCAATTAGCTCATAGCTCATCTTATTATCCTCAATCTGATGGGAAAACAAATATAGTGAACAAATGTTTGGAAGGATATCTTCATTGCTTTGTATCTTATAAACAAACACAATGGGTCAAGTGGTTACCTATGGATGAATGGTGGTAAAACACTTCCTTCCATACTACAACAAAAATGATCGCATTTGTGGCACTTTATGGATATCATCCACCATCCATCACATCATCTTTAAGAGAAAATTATAAGGTTCAAGTAGTGGAAGATCACATCGAGCATCAACAACAATTTCTCCAACTCTTAAAGGATAACCTCACTTTGGTGCAGAATCGAATGAAACAATAGATAGATCAACATCACAGTGAAAGAAGTTTTGATGTAGGTGACTAGCCATTTTTACGGTTACAACCTTACAAACAAATGTCCCTCAAGAAAGCTAAGAAGGATAATAAATTATCACTGAAGTACTATGTGTAGGAATTTACAGGGTAAGTTCCTCAGACAGAACATGAAAGGACACCGCTCACAAAGAGATCATAGATCAATACACTAGTATTTTGACATGGTTAAAACCCTCAAAGAGGGAAACAGTCCACGGTCTGAGCCAACGCGGCCACTTCAGGAAATTTATTAATAAGAGAATGAAATTTTACATAAGCTTCTCTCATGAACAATTAACCTACAAATGACCCTCCATGCTCTTTAAATAGAGATCATGGACCAATCGGGTGTTAAGCCACGGATCAAGTGTCGGTAATACCGAGGAGAGAATGAACCGTTGGATCACTACATATCGTTACCGTTGGATTGTAAGTTACGAAAGTACATATTAAAGAAACACACTTTACCTAACTCTACACTAGACCAAGTTATACTTAACTATTTCCTATGTGTCGAAATATCCTAACATCCCCCCTTAAGAACAACTTGGGATAGGATTGAAGGATTTACAAATATGACACAATAGGAGAAGGAAGGAGGCAGTAGAGCCTATCCCCCCTTAGTGAAAACTTCCTAAACTCCAACCATAAATCGAAGTCTAGTAAACTTTGCCTCTGTGAGGGCCTTTCTAAAGATGTTTGCAACTTGATCATCGGTTGAACAATATTGCACTTCAAGAACATGGTCCTGAATGAGCTTTTTGATGAAGTGCATGTGCAGTTCAATGTTTTTTCTATGTTGATGTTAGAATGGATCTTTGAAGAGTTGAATGGCACTTTGATTATCACACCAAAGTGTAGTCGGATGTTGCTGCTGAAAGCCAAACTCTGACAGGATCTGACGAAGCCACAAGGCTTCCTTACTAGCTTCTACGGCACCACGATACTCTGCTTCTGCTAAAGAAAGAAAAATGGCACCTTGTTTCTTGCAAGCCCATGTAATAGGTCCTGAACCAAGAGTGAACACATAACCGACAGTAGACTCTGATCATCAGGGTCAGCAGCCCAATTGGAATCAGTGAAACCAACAAATAGAGGAGATGCTTCAACACTGTAATGAATGCCAAACTGAACTGTACCTCGAACATAATGAAGTATTATTTTAGCTACTTTCCAATGACTTTCACATGGGGTTTGAATAAACCGAGCAATAAGGCCAACAACAAAGGAAAGATCAGGACGAGTATGGGTTAGATACAAAATTTTTCCTACAAGTTTACGATATAAGGTAGCATCAACTTCAGGGGAAGTACAAGTGACTGAAAGTTTGACTCCAGACTGAAAGGGAGAAGGAGCTGTCTTACAATCTTCCACGTGAAAATGGCGTATAATATCACAGGCATACTTGGATTGGAAGAGGAAAATACCTTCCTTGGATTGCAAGACTTGAAGACCAAGAAAATAATGTAAGTGTCCTAAGTTTGTCATTTCAAACTTCTTTTTAAGGCTGGACTTCACATGGTCGATAAGGTTGGGATCACTACCAGTGAAGATAAGATCGTCAACATAAAGAACAAGAATGATAAGAGACTTTCCCACTTTTTTGTGTAGACAATATTGTCAGAATGACACCTAGAAAAGCCATATTCTAAAAGAAAGCTATCCATTTTGTCATACCAAGCCCAAGGAGCTTGCTTGAGACCATAAAGGGATTTCTTAAGCTGACATACAAGAGTGGAGTCTGTTTGTATAAACCCAATAGGTTGTTCCATATAGATTTCTTCATACAAATCCCCATGCAAGAAGGCAGATTTAA
Organism: Pinus taeda; assembly: GCA_000404065.3. Lineage (NCBI taxonomy): Eukaryota > Viridiplantae > Streptophyta > Pinopsida > Pinales > Pinaceae > Pinus > Pinus taeda. Next base: position 62,344 of record APFE031346602.1, read on the forward strand.
CATCCATCTAATGGACTTCCCATTTGAAAGAGGCAGCAAGGGAAAGAACAAGGCAGACAAAGTTCATTTTGGAAACAGGGGAGAAGGTTTCAATGTAGTCAATGCCTTCAACTTGTGAAAAGCCTTTAGCAACAAGACGAGCTTTATGTTTATCAACTTTTCCATCTGGTCCATACTTGGTTCTGTAAACCCAGTTTCATCTAACAAGTTTTCGTCCCTTTGGTAGAGGAACAAGATCCCATGTATCGTTTGCCAATAATGAATGATATTATTCATTCATAGTTCTGTCCCAATCTGGATGGCCTGAAGCTTATGCAAAGGTGTCAGGATCATAATTTGCTGAGACTTGAGCCAGTAAAGAAGAGGCTCTTTCGAACTGAGAACATGTATGGCTCTGATCTGTAGGATCACCGACAAGATCAGCTGCTGCATCCCGAGTAGCACGGACCCATTTTGGAAGTAAAGGAGCTGAGGGAGGATCCTGAGAAGGTGGGGGAGGATTTTCATCCTCACTTTCATCATCTGAAGAAGAAATATGTTCAAAAGTAGAAGAGATAGAGAGAGGTGGCACATGTGCCGAACTAGGCTCGTAGGCCGATTTATTTTCATCAAACTTTACATCTCTTATAATGATAACATTTTTGGACTTAAATGGAATAAGTCTATATCCTTTCACTCTTAGGTTCTAAAGCTTTATGTTTCTCATCTGGAATAAGGGCCCATGCTTCACTTCCAAAAACACGACAGTGACTCACATCTAGTTTAATTGAGCTCCACGCTTCTTCAGGAGTGATATTCTTTAAAACTTTAGTAGGAGTGCGATTTATTATGTAATTTGCACAGTTAATTGCTTCTGCCTAATAATTAAGACTAAGTCCTTTAGATTGAAGCATACAATTAGCCATTTCCTTTAAGGTGTGATTCTTCCTTTCAGCTACACCATTTTGTTGTGGAGTATATGGTACAATATGTTGCATTTGAATTCCATTCTCAGTGCAAAAGTTGATGAATTTGTTGTTAACATATCTCCGCAATTATCAGATCTTAGCTTAAGAATTTGATGTCCATATTGTTTTTCAACAAAGGCCTTAAAGGCCAAGAACATGTTAAATACTTCACTCTTGAGTTTTAAGAAGTATACCCAAGTGCATCTGGAGAAATCATCAATGAAGGTTAAGAAATACTTGTAGCCAGAGAAGGAAAGAACTGGAAGTGGACCACATAAATCACTATGCACAAGCTGTAAAGGGGTTGAGGCATGCCAAGAGGCACGTTTTCCAAAACTATCCTGATGATGCTTTCCGAGTACACATCTGGGACAAACACCATATCTGCAAGATACCATTGGAAGACCTGTCACCATATTTTCTTTACATAGATTCTGAAGGGAGCGATAGTTTAAGTGACCAAATCGCTCATGCCAAAGTTTGCTCACTTCATCTTATGAGCAAAAAATACCGAGGGAAGATTTGATGACCCAAAGTTGTGAAACTTATACAACCTTGTAGAATCATCAGCAATGCTAGTAGCTAAAATCTATCTAGGATCTCTTAGATCCTTAATTACAACATTGTGAGGTGAAAATTCAACGATTTTACCTTCACCTGAATGAGTTATCTGATATACAGATAGAAGGTTGCAGGGTAAGGTTGGAACACATAATACATCATTAAATTGACCAGTGTCTATATGAACAGTTCCAGTCCCTACAACACTAAGAGATCTATCATCACCAACATATATATTTTTGGTGTTACAATCATTTAAAGAAGAAAACATTGCTTTGTTTTTGGCCATGTGATAAGAAGCTCCAGAATCAATGAGCCACTCATGAGAATGAGAGGAAGAAGATACATTTAGTGCATAGCCAGACCGAGATGCTTGACAACCACATGCAGGAAGTGCCATTCCTCAAGATGAATTTGAAGAGTGCTCCAAATGGATGGTATGCTTCTTCGTTGCTGCTTCCAAGGCTTCCATCTTCTTAAAGCATTTGGATTCTAAGTGGCCATCTTCATTACAAAAGTGGCAATGTCTGTTAGTCTTCTTCCCGTTTTTTTTATTTGCCTTATCATTTTGGTGAAATGATTTTTCATTTTGAGGTTGAAATTTCTTAGGACCTTGGTTTGGTTTAGGACCATTCCTTTTAGGATACGACTTCTTAGGATTCTTTGAATTTTGCTGTTGTTGGGAGGCTAATGCTTTCTAAGACGAGTTTCCAAGATTAAGAAGACCAAGGTGTAATAGTTTTTCTTGTTCTCTTATTAAAGAATCACAAAAAGAATCAAAGGAAGGAGACCTGTAGTCTTGTCCTTTAAAAATGAAGGCTTCTCTTGTAGAATGGAAGGTGGAAACAAACATAGAGTAGGCTGGTCCCAACTTAGTAAGAATGGAATAGATAAGGTTACTATCTTCTTTCTTAACCTTAACACCTTCCAAGAGAAATCTAAGGGTCTTGAATTTGGACAAAAAATCTTCAATGCAAGAAAAATTATTGGGGTACAATGTAAGAAACTCATTTTCAAGTTGATGGGCTCTAAGTTCATTTTTGATTCCAAAAACTTTAGTAAGGTGCTCCATTGCTTTATCAGGAGTATCAAGTTCTGCAATATGGAACCTAAGTTCTGGAGAAATAGACATCCCTATCAACCCATGTGCTTGGTCTTGCCTATTTTCCCATTTAGCTACCTTATCTTCATCTTTTGGTTTGGTTTCTTGGCCTGAGGCTATTCTGTAAAGACATTTACTTCTATGTAAATCCAAAATGTAGGACCACCATTGGAAGTAGTCGGTGCTGTCAAGAATAACTTGGCATGGACTTTCCATTTTAACAGAAACTGAATCTATGTATGCTGAAACTAAGTGTTCCAATGGAAAGATCTCGAAAAATTAGGTTGGTTAAAAAAAAACGGCTCTGAAAATGGCTTCCGGATGAAGAAGTTATGGCTTTTTGAAGAAACGTTGATGAAGGCGTCGACGAAGTGCGGAAATGAAAAAAAACGCCTTTTTTCCAACAAGAAGGAGATTTGAACCCAAGAACTCTACTCTCATAAATTAGCTTTGAACCAAGTGAGCTAAACAAAAAGTTTGAGAGAGAGAGAGGGAGGGGGGGGGGCTTTGTTTTTTTGTCACTGAAGCTTTGGGTTGCGTGCTTGCTTGAGAAAGCTCTTTTCCCTACAAAAAAAAACACAAAACCCAGCACGGACATGCAAAAAAAAACAAACCTTACGGCTTAAAGTTAGCTTTACCCGGAAACTAAATATTTTCCTCAATGTTTCTGATTTTTCGAGATCACACTAAGGCGCAGTGGAAAAGGGCATAAAATCCTTCCTTTCTGTTTCTGATTTGCCTAGATCACACAGAGTCACAGGGCAAAGAGCATACGAAGAAATGAAAGGTATAGATCCGGTAATAAAAAAGAAGCTAAATAAACCGAAATAATAAATAGAGAGAAAAATAACTAGAAACTGCAAAAAAACACTGTATACCTCCAGATCTTAAAAATGACGTAGCTAGGGCTACCAAAAACCTTTTCGCGTGAAATGAAAGGGGTTCCTCATTGGAACAGATGCTCCTAAAATAACAAAGCAGTCCTCTCAGCCCGAAAGCAGTTAGAAACAACAGATCTAGGAGATGGAAGTCGGATGCAGTTCTACCGGCTTTAGATTTGGATCACCAACAGACGCAGCCCTCAAATAGCTCTAATACCATGTAGGAATTTATAGGGTAAGTTCCTCAGACAGAAAACCAAAGGACACCGCTCACAAACAGATCACAGATCAATACACCAGTATTTTTGATGTGGTTAAAGCCCTCAAAGAGGGAAATGGTCCATGGCCTGAGCCAACGCGGCCACTTCAGGAAATTTATTAATAAAAGAATGAAAATTTACATAAGCTTCTCTCGTTAAAAATTAACCTACAAATGGCCCTCCATGCGCTTTAAATAGAAATCATGGACCAATCAGGTGTTAAGCCATGGATCAAGTGTCGGTAATGCCGAGGAGAGAATGAACCGTCGAACCACTACATATCGTGACCATCAGATTGTAAGTTACAAATGTACATAGTAAAGAAACACACTTTACCTAACTCTATACTAGACCAAGTTATACTTAACTATTTGCTATGTGTCGGAATATCCTAACAAGGAATGAATGAAAAACCCTCCTTTATATAACAAAGTATGGCATCAATCTCGAAAATGGAGAATAATAAAATATTATTGACCAAATTAAGATCTAACTACTTGGAATACTTCATTATATTTATTGGAGAGGGAAAAGGAATTTAAAATGGCTAAACTCCTTTATTTAGAAATAATTAACAAATAAAATGATTTATTAACTATTTCGCAAGAAACAAGAAAGGTGTGAAATCAAAATAATTATTAAATAATGATTTAATAATTATTCTAATAACAAAAATAAGGGAATTTAAATAAATCATGATTTATTTAAATATTCCTAAGGGATTTAATCAAATGTGACAATGAATAATTATTAAATAATGATTTATAAATAATTCCTAGAGAAAGTTAAATAAATAATTATTTATCTAATTATTCTCATGGAGTTGTTTTGTCTAAATGAGATAATAATTCAATAAAAGTTGTTTACTAAATAATTTTCCATAGTGAAAGTGATTTTACTATGGTAAAATTAAATCTACATGGTGTATTTCAATCCACCTAGTTAGAAATGGTTAAGTGATCATTTTTTGGTGATAACATATTTTCCCCACACATATGAGTGTTAGGAGCAAACTGTATGACTGAAATATGTTGCAGACTACACTTCCACAAGACATCTAAAGAGGAGTTAGAGAGAGAGAGAGAGATCTTAAGCAAGTAAAGGATGGACAAATAATGGAGGGGGCGAGACCTACAATACTAATAGAAGTCTCCTTTTATGTGGTATTACATGATCTCAAATGAGGTGGGGGAGGCATTCCCAAACCCGCTGAGATAACTAAGTACAAATAATAATGGTGACCCTAGAAATGTGGGACTGAACTATAAAGTTCATGTTACTTGATACATGATACACAATGCACTAGCATCAATGGGCCAAAAACTAATACAACAGATCCCATATACATAATGCACCTTGAAGAAACATAGGTCAGGATTGGATACAATAATATCTAAGTACATGAGACACAATGCCCCTCAAACTGACATTGGGAGGGACAATCACAACCAAGGAAGCCCTGCTGAATAGGAAAGGGCTCTAAAAATTTGAATGGATCATCTGAAGGATACATGCATGCTATGGGCGCTACAAGCGGCAAAAACTGAACCAATCAAATCTACGGAACTACATCGGGGGTTGGATCAACATCTGTAGTCATTTGGGAATGTGGGGGATACCTAAAGGGAAAACCCCTCATGAGGTCTGAAACATCTCACACACACCCGGGAATCACTGGGACAATCGTCTAGATCACCAAACTGCAAGCTTACAAATTTCAATTGTTTCATAAAGAAATGATGTTGAGCACGTGATAAACAACCAAGTCAAAGGGAAATAATGTGTCCCTTTTCTTGATCTAAGGCACCGAAAAGATACAGAAGCTTGAACCAAGGTACACTACACTCTAGACTACTCCTATGGGATAAATGTGACGAGGTTGACAAAAGAGAGCTCGCCATTGTTGAGGCAATGAGGAATCCTTAAAAAAGGCACAAGGGAACATAACAGAGTGACTGATGGAATAACACCAAGGATGATGATGGAAGGAAACATGATGTATGGTGGACTGATAACTTCCCTTGTCAGAACATAATAAAAATGGTTGACCTGGCAATGAATGACTCAAATCTAGAGGGGATGGTTGATGACTCAAATGGTGGTTCGACAAAGATAGAGGAGAAGTGATGATGAATGAAACACTGTAACGAGACACAATGTGGACCCATAACATACTCCATAAGTACAAGGGTGATACATCTCAGATGCTTTGAACAAGGGTGACTTGATGATACTGCCACATGGGGAAGGTCCGGTGGGGACCATGAAAACATGAGTAACTGATGGTTACTCATGACAAAAATCAACACATCAGTCAACCAATGAAAAGGTAAAGTGATACCAGAGTATGGATGGCTCCGATGAAGATATTCAGTTTTAAGAGGCAGTAAAGTGAGACATCATGGAAAAATTGTCTTCCAGGTGAAGTTACCAAAAACAAAGAGAGACCTATTATATAACTCAATGAGAGATTTCCAATGGTGTTGATGGTTCATCAAATGGATCTATGGTTTGGTTGCCATAGGAGATAGAAAAAACTAGGGTTTTTCCTATAAAAGGCCATTTTGCCTCTAAATCCAATTCATTTCCATAGTGAGCTATGGAAAATTTGGAGAGGAGTAGAAGGCACTAAATCTTGTGGAGATCATAGTAGATGAACCGACCATTAGAATCAAGATCTGTGACTTTTAGCTAAGTGGCCTTACTCATCTAAAAATGGCCTTAATGTTGCTTGGAAGGATGGTTCCTGATGAATAATCAATGTAAAAAAAGATGAGGGAATGAACTACTAGATGAGGTCTAGAATCATCCCCACCCACCAAGTCAAATATGGGTACCAAGTGGTAAGTATGGTGTCACATATAATAGAATGGTTGAAAATATAGTATCAAGCATCTACAATATGCAATGTGTATATGGCTCGCTCGAGAGGGTAGGAAAAAATATCCAAGGAATGAAAGGATGATCAAGCATACCTAGATCATTGGGGTCTAGGGTGAGACTTATGTTAATCAAGTGAGAAGATGGCTAGGGGAGTTCATCATGCCCCCAAGCATGGGATACTACCCGCAAGCATATGTGATGAAGGGGACTGATTTGGTATGTAAAGGTGGGAATGATGCCCCATATCAGGAGGATTTTGTGGACTGTCATGGTGTTCTGAGTGTTCAAATAATAGATTCAAGCATTTGGTCTCACTAGCATAAGATCCTCTGAAGGATGGATAGGGGATGAAGGGGCATGTGTGTCCCACAACATGCTACGGGCATACTGTATGTATTTAGAGTAGTGGACTCAAAACACATTTTGATGATGTGGTTCACCCTTTTTTTATGTTATGGGTGTCTTATTGTTGGAAGAGTGGTTAGATATAGTTAGAGAAAGGAAATGGTGGATTACCAATATGGTTGGGCACTGCATATATGACTTCAATGGACTAAATTTATGAGTTTTCATACATGGTGTCACCATACCAAAGAATGGATTTGGATATAAGGAACTGATGCTCACCTAGAAAACATGGTGGTTGAACAACAACAATGTCTAAGGGACTAGGTTGTTGAGGTAAGATGGAGGGATGAATAAGTGGATCATCCCAAGAGTGATCTAAAGTGATACGGGGCTGTAGAGGTTCTTTTGCATGGGAAAGAATAATGATACCAAAGTCAACACTACTAGAGGCACTTGGAGGGTTGGGAAGAATTACTTCTCCTAGACTCTCAAAAGTGGATGTCCCCTACCCAAACATTGAGTGGCATGTAATGGCCACACAGTGTATGTGGTTCGAATTCATGGGTGCGTAGTAAGGGGTTATTAAACCAATCAACCTCACTATGGATGAAGTCTTTGGTCTCCAAAACATATTGGTAATGCGTCTGTTGTGGAAGGAAGCACACACGATAGTGCATATCATCCCAAGGATAATCGGGAGTGGTCGTGGATTCCATGATCTATTCATAAGAGTGGAATATGGGCATACTGGAGGAAGAAATACCACATGATGAGGAAGAGCTACCTAAAGCATCGTCATGAGAAATGAGGTTCACATATGCATCGTCACGGCTGGGAGACATATGACTAGTAGAGGGGACATCTACCAATGTTGGGATTGATGTGTCTGTTGAAGGAGGTTCAATAGAATCACGAGAGGAGATATCTAAGGAGTTCTCAGGGAGTGATCTCATGAATGATGATAGGTAGAGGATGGGATAAGAACTTTCCATCAACTCAACATCAAGGGGAGGGATCATGATGGGTGTTTGGGAGACCTCTTGTTCTAGAGTAGGGATGGGACCAGACTCTGCAGGTAAAGGCGAAGTGGACTCATTATGAGCAACATCTATTTCACAAAGTAGTTGAAGTGTATCACGAAAATATTCAAGGTGGGGACAATGATGGGAATAATGGTTGTACTTATTGTACAGAGTGCAAGGGTAGCTTGTTCGCAATGATCATATTCTCTTATTTGATTCAGGAAAGGTTACATGGACCTCAGGGATGTTAGGATCACGAAAGGTATTAGTGACAACCACTTCAATGTTAGGGAGTTTAGGATTATTATTGGTGGCATGACCAACAACATCACACAAAGCACAAGGAGGAAGACAGTTTAGGGGCTTAGGGGCAGCTGAAGTTGCTGGGGGATCCTTGTCTTGAGATCCCTTCTTTCGTTCTTCCCTCGCTTTCCAAATTCTTTCACAATAGGAGTAGGCTCATGCTAAGGTTGTTGTGGAACTAAAGAAAATGCAGGGGTAGGAATGATCGGTTCTACTAGTGTCAAAGCAGTGTAAGGTTTCAACTGATGAGGTGGAGTGTTTGCAGGGGGGTTAATGTACTAGACTGGGATCCCTATGGTGATATTAGGCATACTCAATGTAGCCACGATAGGTTTAGAATAAAATCTTAAAGGTGGAAACAAGAACGGTATCTGAACAAAAGGGTAATGACATGGAGAAACAACTCATGCACGGTTAAGGGTTGAGGGAACGAAACTGAGTGGAAAAGGATTAGGAGAGACACTGATCTGGATTTAAATAGGAACACAAAAAGCTACATATATAACCATAAATACAAAGATGCAACAGAAATAACACTTCATTTCATTAATATCAAATATTGAAATATGCTTACAAATGGAATGAAATAAGACTAACTCAGGCGATGGTAGCTTATCTCTGAGAAGAGATGTGGCGACTACATGCCTCTAAACTATGTTACAATGAGGCTCGAAGGCCTATTTATTTTTTAGAAACAATGAAAAACCCTTAACATCCAAAAACATAACCCTAGGAGATGAAGCACCAAACAATGGGCCCCATTTGGGTAAATTGGTACATCAGCTTCCTAGGGTCATAACTTTGGCATACTATCTTCGCTTTACATGCATAATACCTTGTTATAAATATATATTCGAGGAATACAAATTTTCAATGGCCAAAATCGGTTGAAGCCCCATGTTGGTCCTATTTTTCCCAAAAAATATCGTTTAAGGCCTCAAAACATGTTGGGTGTGGAGCCTGATTATCTTCTATATTCAAAGGTATCGCCGCATTACACCCCAGTTCACAATGGGGTGGCAATGCCGCCCATGAAATATTCGCTGCAGGGGGGGTCCAGGGCCTAAAAATAACAATTGCCTTGTAAAATGTTGTAATTTTGTAGTCGATTTGGGCCATTCATTATGTCGAGATATGACAGAAGAAGTTATGTTTAATTTAGGGTTTTTTGCCCTAGAAGTAAACCCCTCGCTATATATGAGGGAATTGTATTACATATATGTAGATTTGTAGCCTAAGTGAGGAAGAGAGAGTAGATTAAGAGTGAAGAGGGAATTGCAACAGATCTGCGTAGGTTCTATCTCTTAAGATTCTTGGATAATATAAAAGGAAGGACTGGCTATTTCTCAATGGACGTAGCCCCAACTCGGTGAACCACATATATCTGCATCTTTCTTGTTTTATGCGTTTTCTCTATTTATATTTCTGCAATATTTTATGTGTTCCATTGCTCTAAATATATAATTTTCTAACAACTGGTATCAGAGTCGAATGTCTATTTAGCTGATAAACTCACAGGAGAGAAGGGTTCTTGGTTTGAGTGCGAGCAATGGCAGAAGATGGTAGGTTTACAGTCGAAAAATTTAACAGCCAAAGCTACCAGCTGTGGAAGATGCAGATGGAAGATTATTTGTATCAGAGAGATCTGTACCAACCATTAAGCAGAAAGGAAAATAAGTCGATGAGTATGATAGACACAAAATGGGATATTATTGACAAAAAGGAACTTGGAACAATACGGTTGTGCCTAGCGGCGTCGGTAGCATTTAATATTCTGAAGGAAATGACAACAGAGGGTTTAATGTAGACATTGGCTAAACTATATGAAGAACCTGGGGCCTCAAATAGGTATTTCTTATGAAGCATTTATTTAATATGAAAATGTCAGAAGGTGATCTGTTGCTAATCATTTAAATGAATTTAATACAGTTACCAGTCAGTTAAGTTCTATAGGGGTAACTTCTGATGATGAAGTTAGGGCTTTGTTATTTCTGTGCTCATTGCTAGAAAGTTGGATTGGTTTAGTTAAAGCCATTAGTAACTTTGTCTTTGGATCTAGTACTTTAAAGTTTGATGATGTTGTCGGTGCAATCCTTAGCGAGGAAATGCGATAGAAAAGCTCCGGTGAGACATTGGGTAATGCTTTGATTGTAGAGACTAGGGGAAGAAAAATGGAAAGAGGAAACAACCCTGAATATATAAGTAAGTCAAGAAAAGGCAGATCCAAGTCCAGATCAAGGATAGTGTGCTAGAAATGTGGGAAGAAGGACACCTAAAGAAATACTGCAAGTCTTAGAAGGGAAAAGAAGGAGACGTGCAGCAAGAAAATAATCATGAAGCGAATGTAACAGGTAATGTATTGCAAGATGCTTTGATTCTTCCTTTAGAAAATATTATTAATGCCTGGGTGTTAGATTCAGGGGCCTCATTCCATGCGACACCTGATAGGAAACATTTTCATGATTATGTTCAAGGAGATTTTGGATAGGTTCGACTAGGTGATGATAAACCCTGTAAAATCATTAGAATGGGTACATTTTTCATTAAACAATAGAATGAAAATTAATGGATATTCAAGGACATAAGGCATGTTCCATATCTGAAGAAAAATCTTATTTCAACAGGGTAGTTGGGAGGTGAAGGCTGTGTGACTACTTTTACAGATAAAACTTGGAAGGTCACTAGAGGATCCCTGATAATAGCAAAAGGAGAAAAGGTTGGTACATTGTATTTATGCAATGGTATTTTTAATTTTGTTAATGCTTTAACCTCTACAAGAGAAGATATGGCATTGTGGCATCATAGGCTCGAGCACACGAGTGAGAAGGGGATGTAGATTATTCACTCAAGAAATTTGTTGCCAGGTTTGAAGCATTTTATTTAGAATTTTGTGTGAATTGTGTTTATGGAAAATAGAATAGACTCATATTCCTTAGAGGTAGGAAAGAAAAGAAGAGAAAAAAATTAGAGCTTGTGCATACAGATTTATGTGGACCTGCTTAGGTATCATCTCTTGGTGGCTCTTGTTATTACGTTACTTTTATTGATGATGCAACCATAAAAACTTGGATTTATTGTATTAAAAATAAATTTGATGTATTTGATACTTTCAAGAAATGGAAAGCTTTGGTTGAAAATGAGACAGGAAAAGGTTGAAGTGTCTCAAATCAGACAATGGAGGTGAATATTGCAGCAAAGAGTTTGACATGTACTGTTCAGAGAATGGAATTCACAGAGAGAAGGCAGTTCCAGAAACACCACAAGAAAATGGTGTGTTAGAAAGGATGAATAGGACAATCATGCAGTGTACAAGGTGCATGAGATGGCAAACAGGATTGCCTTTACAATTTTGGGCAGATGTTGTAGATACTGTTGTTTATCTAATAAATAGAGGGCCTTCAAGTTCCTTGGATGGTGGTATATCAGAGGTGGCATGGACAGGTAAAAAGGTAAACTACTCTTGTTTAAAGACTTTTGGTTGTGAAGCCTTTGTCCACATTAATAAAGAAAATAAAACAAATCTTGAAGAAAAATCAAAGAAATGTACCTTTATTGAATATGGTGTTAATGATTTTGGTTATCACTTTTATGATTATGAAAAACACAAAATCATTAGGAGCAGAGATGTCATATTCAATGAAAAGGTTTTGTATAAGGATCAGCTGTAGGAAAAGAAACATGAAAAAGAAAACAGAGAATACACAGTGCTTGATGAGGTCACAGAAAAAGTGATGGTGCCTGAAAATCATAATGATCAACATCCAAAACAATGACCACAATAACGACAAGCACATCAAACACCTAAAAATGGTGTTAGAAGATCTACCAAGATAAGTAGACCCCCTGAATGATACTCTCCTTCAATATACTATGTATTGTTGACTGATTCTGGTGAACCAGAATGTTATGAAGAAGTAGTATAGGTAGAAACCAGGAAGAAGTGGGAGAAATCCATGAAAGAAGATATGGATTCCTTAGCACATAACCAAACTTGGGACTTAGTTAGGTTGCCTGCAGGTAAAACAACATTGTAGAATAAATGGGTTTACAAGTTGAAGGAAGAAGATGGAGGTAAAAAAAGGTATAAAGCTAGACTTGTGGTGAAAGGGTTTGCACAGAAAAAGGGTATAGAATTTGATGAGATATTTTCTCCTGTTGTTAAAATGACTTCAATTAGAACTATTTTAAGTTTAGTAGCAACTGAAGATTTGCATCTTGAGTAGTTAGATGTAAAGACAACCTTTCTCCATGGGGATTTGGAGGAAGAGATATATATGCAGCAACCACAAAGATATGTTATAAAAGGGAAGGAGAAACTAGTGTACAAGTTTGAGAAGAACTTGTATGGCTTAAACAGGCTCCAAGGAAATGGTATCTAAAATTTGCCAGGTTTATGTATGAACAAGGTTATACTAGATGTTACTCTGATCATTATGTTTATCTCGAAAGGGAAAATGATGGCATCTATATTATATTTTTATTGTATGTAGATGACATGCATTTTGTAGGTTCTAACATGCAAGAAATAAATGTGCTCAAAAGAAAATTGACGAACTCATTTGCAATGAAGGATTTAGGTGCTGCAAAACAAATCCTTGGTATGAGAATAACTAGAGATAGGAAGAATCAGAAATTAACATTGTCTCAAAGTGAGTACATAGAAAAGGTGTCGACAAGGTTTAATATGCATAATGAAAAACCAGTTAGTATAACTTTGGCTCACCATTTCAAATTAAGTAAGGAGGAGTGTCCCAAGACTCAGGAAGAAATGGCTCATATGTCTAAAGTTCCATATGCATCAACAGTTGGAAGCTTAATGTATGCAATGGTCTGCACAAGACCTGATATTGTACAAGAAGTGGGAGTTGTAAGCAGGTACATCAGCAATCTAGGAAAAGAACATTGGATGGTGGTGAAGTGGATTCTCAGGTATTTGAGAGGTGCCACAAATCAAGCATTATGATTTGGTGGTTCAAACATTGATCTATAGGGATATGTTGATGCAAATATGGTGGGTGATAGAGATAATAGGAGGAGCACAAAAGGGTATCTGTTTACTGTAGGTGGAAAAGCTGTCAGTTGGGTCTCAAAACTACAAAGTGTTGTTGCACTCTCAACAACAGAAGCAGAGTATGTTGCTGCTATAGAGGCTAGTAAAGAAATGATTTGGTTACAAAGGTTTCTGGATGAATTAGGTAAGAAGTAGGAGTTGGGCAGGTTATACAGTGACAGCCAAAGTGCCATACATCTTGCAAAGAACTCTACATTTCATTCCAAGACTAAACATATACATCTCAAGTGCCATTTCATATAGTCAACATTAGAAGCTAGAAAGATGAAGTTGGAAAAGATACACACTAGCCAGAATCCTACAGATATGTTAACAAAAGTTGTAACTAGGGAGAAGCTAAGAACTGCTCAGTTTCAATTGGTCTTCAAGTATGATGAGGAAGATGCGAAATAGTCAGGTCCAAAGTGGAGTCCTTGTCGAGCAAATGAAGTAGCGGTGGAGTTGCTATAATTAGTCTCCAAGTGGGAGATAGTTGGGTGTGGAGCCTAATTTTCTTCTATATTCAAAGGTATTGCCACATTTGAGCCCAGTTTGTAATGGGGCAGCAACGCCACCCGTAAAATATTTGTTGTAGGGGGTTCCAAGGGGGTTGCCGCCCCCGAAGCTAAAAATAGATGTAAAATTACCCTCTAAAATGTTGTAATTTCGTAGTGAATATGGGCCATTCATTAGGCAGAGATCTGACAGGAGAAGTTATGTTTAATTTAGGGTGTTTTGCCCTAGAAGGCAACCCCTCGCTATATATGAGGGAATAGTATTGCGTTTATGTAGATCTGTAGCCTGAGTGAGGAAGAGAGAGGTGATTGAGAGTGAAGAGGGAATTACAGCAGATCTATTGTAGGTTGTATCTCTTCAGTTTGTTGGATAATATAAAAGGAAGGACTAGCTGTTTTTCTGTGGACGTAGCCCAAATTGGGTGAACCACATATATTTGTGTCTTTCTTGTTTTATGAATTTTCTGTGTTTATATTTCTGCAATATTTTATGTGTTCCATTGCTCTGAATATATAATTTTCTAACAAAATAGCTCTAAAAGTTCAGGACCGGAAAAACTACCAAAAATAGTAAATTGTGCTACAAATAAGGAAACCGAAAAACTGAAAGAAATAATGGTGGTGGTCCAAGTGGAATAGGTTGGTGGCCACCAATGTCCACATGGATCATTCCTCCCCCCTTAGGAAGAATGGTCCCCATTGTGCTGAGTTCCTCCATGAGATGAGGAAACTTTTGCTGAACTTGGTCCATCATGAGCCACTTGCCCTGGTGAAGGAGTTCGCCTACTTTGACAACTCGATATAGTTGGATCCTTTGCTATCAGGTGTTCTTGATGTGCATGTCCATCGTCTAACCAATTATGGCTTGTTCCACGTAGTCTAGATTTAACTCTGTAGGTGTGAGTTGTTCGGCAATGTATGATGTGTCCAACAATGGTGGGAAGTATGGTCGAAGGCGGTCCACATTGAATATTGGGTGTAGGCCAAGGAATGGGGGAATGTAGAGCTCAAATGATTTGTTTCCCACAACCTCGGTAATGGTGTAAGGACCATATCAAAGTGGTTTGTTTTTCTGATAAGGCATTCCTTCTGCAAATGAAACTAGACTTTGTCTCCCACCTGAAACTTGTGTGGCACCCAATTTTGATCATGTCGCTTCTTTTACTTGGCATTTGATTTCTCATGAATGTCATGAACCTACCGGTCGATGTGTTGGATGTGCTCAATGAAGTTGTTACAAGTCTGGTAATGTGAGAACTGGTGTAGAGCAGAGGTGACGTTTCAACTCTACGAATGCCTTCTGTTGATATTCAGACCAAAATAATTTTTATTTCGCTCCTCCATTGGTGACTTGACTCAAGGGCCAAGTGATATGAGAGAACCCCAACACGAACCTATGGTAGAAATTGGTAAGACCCAGAAAGCTATGGAGCTCTGTTAGAGTGGTTGGGGCTTGCTAATCCCGAATGAGATCATGGCTAGATCCACATGCACCCCCCGTTCATCAATAATATATCCCATATACTGAACTTGGGTCATGCCAAAAGTTCATTTCTTCAAATTGGCACACAACTTGTGTTGCCACACTATTTGAAGAACCTGTCAGATGTGGTGGAGGTGATCTTCCCAAATATGGATGAAGATTAGGATGTCATTCAACTATACCACTACAAATGAGTTGGTGAATGGCTGCAACATGTCATCCATGAACTTTGTGAAGGTTGCAGGAGAATTCGTCAACCAAAAAGGAATAACCAACCATTCGAAAAGGAACTCATTGCCCTTGAAGGTAATATTCCATACATGAGAGGGTTCGATTGGTACCTGGTGATATCTGGACTTTAAGTCAATCTTGCTGAAATATTTTCCCCTTTGATTTGGTCCATATTGTCATCAATATATGGGATTGGGTACCCATTCCAGATATTGATCTTGTTCAACACCAGATACTCAATACAAAGTCTCCAAGTCCCATCCTTCTTCTGTACCAACATGATCGTACCCCCACAGGGTGATGAACTCTGTCGAATTTGACCTTTTTGCAACAACTCCTGAATTTGCCTCTTGATTTCATCGTTCTCCAGAATGGAGTGCCGATATAATGGTCCATTGGGCAATGATGCACCTAGGGTTAGGCTGATGGAGTGCATAACCTGATAGTGTAGAGGTACCCATGTGGGGGACGCGAAGATGTCGCCATACGCCTCCACGATCTTGTCCATTTGTTGTTGTCGTCCGGAGGGGCCCTGTCTGGAGGTCGTGGCCACCGTCTTCTTCTTTGACTAAGGGTGTATCATTAGGAAAATAAATTTGCTACTTTTGTAAATGACCTTACTGCATTATTTTGTAGTAACCAAAGAGATGGCAGTAGGCGGTGCTACCTTTGGTATCTTATACTACTTATTTCCCAACGAAACAATAACGACACGAGGCCTTGACTCGCTCACAACATGTCACTTCCACAAGTATGGTTGGCCTAATAATACATCAAAAACATAAAGGGGAGAAATGTCACATAATACCTCATCCATGAAGGGCTTGATGCTGTATGGAGGGCGACACTGTTGGCTCACGCGAAGATCCAGTCCTTGGTGAAGGCACTCGATAGTGTAAGGTTGTGGGTGTATTGTGGTTGGTAAGCCTAGACGCTTAAAAACATCTGCTGAAATGAGGTTCTTTCGGCTCTTGTTGTCAACAATGAACTATAGCGGGGAACCCTTTACCCACATCTAGGAGTGGAAGAGGCGCTCCTCTTCCTTTGGATCTTTAGGTTCTTCCTTCTGGATCTTCATGGTGGCAATAGAGGCGTTGGGGTCCGCATCGATAATTTGCTTCCCTTTTTAATTCCCCTTGTCCAGTTCTGACTTAGAGTCGGAACATGCATCTTATTTTGAAGACTTCAGCTTGGCCACCCATGACTTCTTGGCCTAACACTCACTTGTGGTGAGTGGAGCTCTTATGGAACTCACACCACTTTCCAATGTCCTTCTTCGACTTCATGGTGTTGTTCTTTGCTTGTGGCTTTGATGGGTTGTCCTGGGCCACCCCCCCTGGCTTTGTCCTTTGTTCTATGGTTTGAGGGCACCTTTCCCTTGCTTTGGATTCACAGATCAAAAGTATTTCTTCTTCTGCTTAACCTTTTGCTCGATCTTGATGGTGTATCGGTACAAGGTTCCAAGCGAGATGTCCAGGAACTCCATCTCATCGTGGATGTACCTATGTAGGTAGTTGCAATACTTGAGTACCAATTTATTTTTAGAATCCTTGATACCTAACTTCATGTGAAGGGTATGAAAAACATTTCTAAACTCAACTACGGCACATATTCGTCCTTTCCCTCCTGCAGTGTGGTCCACTTTATGTATTTATCCTCATAGATCATAACGGGGTAGTAACGCTCCTTAATGGCGTCTCAAAATGAATTCGAGGTGGGTGCGGCTGAAAATAATGAGGTCATACTTTCATCCTTATTCTCATAGTAGTTTTCCTACCAGTCCTTGTAGTGGGGGGAAGCTTTGAGAAGAGAAAAAGTAATCTTCTCCCGGATGGAAAAATCATGAACAAAAAATATCCTTCTAGCAGATTTAACTATTTAATTATGGCGTCTGCATCTATTTGGCCCTCAAATATGAGAATGTCAAAGTTTACTTATACCTTAAAAGGAGTGGAGCCTCTAGAGTGGTTGTTGGATGTGGATGTGCTATTGTTGGGAAATCATTTAAGGATATGGGCAAAGTTATCTATCATCACATTCCTTTATTTCTCGAGAGCCTCGTCGAGAAATATTTTGATAGGATCTCTTGCTCCCTCATCTTTCTTTTATTCCCCCATGAGCATTCATTGGGGTTTACGAGGCTGATCTTGCAAGGGTTCAACCAGATCGAGCCTTAAATCCTCATATCCTAAATTAGTTGGGGACATGCAAAGAAAGATAGAGAAAGAGAAAACCACTTTGATACCACTGATCTGACTTTAAACAGGAATGCAGCAAATTACAAATATAACCATAAATACAAAGATGCAATAGAAATAACACTTCATTTCACTAATATCAAGTATTGAAATATGCTTACAAACATAATGGAAATAAGACTAGCTCGGGCAATGGTAGCTTATCTCTGAGAAGTGATGTGGTGGTTACATGCCTCTAAACTATGTTACAATGAGGCTCGAAGGCCTATTTATTATTTAGAAACAATGGAAAACCCTAAACATCCAAAAATCTAAACCTAAGAGATGAAGCACCAAACTATGGGCCTCGTTTGGGTAAATTGGTATATCAATTTCTCGTGATCATAAATTTGGCATGTGATCTTCGTTTGACGTGTACAATACCTTATTAGAAAGATTTATCCAGGGCTACAATTTTTGAAAGGGCACCATGGATTGAAGATCCACGCTAGCCTCGGTTTTCCCAAAAAACATCGTCTAGGGCCTCAAAATGGTTATGGAAGTTCAAGACCCAAAAAAATTATCAAAAATAGTAAATTGTACTACAAATAAAGAAACTGGAAAACAAAAAGAAACAAGGGTGGGGGTCCAAGTGGAATAAGTGGGTGTCCACCAATATCCACCTATATTAAACATCAATAAAAGTAGGTGGTCCTTGAGGAGTTGCACTGTTAAGTGTGGTTGAGTTAGGGACAACAGGTAGTGAAGGTGCAGATTGTTGTGCGAAGATAGCAAATCCTTTAAGGGCAGCCCACGATGCTTGGAGCATGCAAACACTTGATGAGATAGGCTCAGAAGGAGTAGATGGTGGGCCATAATAAGCACCAAGCAAAGAGGAACCTTTATAGACTCTAGGAGAAACATATGAGATAGTCTTATTGACAGCCACGAACGAAATGTTGGTCTGAGGGGAAGTCTAGGATTTTAGATCATAATATGTTAACTAATCCACGATGATGATATTTACATTGTAGGGAAATCACATCTTAGGGTGAACCATAGATGAAACAATTGGCATGGCATGAGTATAACTATGACCCAAAAGGATGGTATAGTCAAGGGGAGCATCGAGGACTTCGATGTCAATACAGGTAGTCTTGCTAGCAACTGTGACTGGAAAGTTGTGGTATAAGCCAAGGGGCTCTGAAGGATGTCCATCCCATGCACACAAAGTCATGGTGGACAAGGATAGGTAAGGGGATCCAATTTCTTTCAAAACATTCGCAGTCATCACATAGGTGGATGTGCATTCGTCAATGATACAGCGCTAGACAATGGTGTTTCGAATGGCGACTGGAATTTGGAAAGCAACAGATGAAGGTAAAGGAGGGTTATCCGTCTTGTCAACATGAAATACAATCATTTGATCATCTTGAGGATCTAAGACACATAGATCTGATAGTATATATTTTCTTTGTGATGGGTACATATGGAGGACTTCTAGCATTGATAGGGAAGTAGGAAACTGTGTCGAGTCATCTATTATGCTATATGTATGGTCAACTTTGGCAGAAGCAACATTTTGATGTAATGGTCCTTAGGGGATCTTGGGTATGACCTCAACCTTAGCTTGAGGGATCTATAAGGTACCATTGGGTGATGATAGAGGCTTAGTAGACATTTTGGTTTGGGGCTCAGTCATAGACTTAGCAAGTGGCTTATCATACTAACACAATCAAGTCTGGAGGTTGACTTGTTTGGTGTTTACCTCATCAAAATTCATCATGAGAATTTTATAATCATGGAATGGAGGATCTGGTTGAGTAGCCTAACCTTGTGATCTAGATCTTGGGTGGAGGCCCTGAAGATCTAAAATATTGAAATGGATCTTTCCGGGAGGCCCCCAAGATCTGAAAAATTGAAATTGCCAAATGAAAAAAAGGAGAATTCCCAATAAACGAAACCACAAAGAAAATTTTAATTAAAACAGATTATAATTGTAAGGACTACATTGTGGTGGACAATCTGTCCTTTTACAAAATGTGACTTGTTACTCATAGTATTTTTCAGTTATAATACCACGGGTCAATTCCATGGGTAAATGAATACCATGGGTGGATGACGCAATACCACGGGTCAATTCCATGGGTGAATGAATACCATGGGTGGATGTCACAATACCACGGGCCAATTCCATGGGTGAATGAATACCATGGGTGGATGTCACAATACCAAGGGTCAATTCCATGGGTGAATAAATACCATGGGTGGATGTCACAAACAACACCATGGGTGGATAAATACCATGGGTGGATGCCACTTACAATACCATGGGCAAATTCCATGGGTGGATGAATAACATGGGTTGATGAATACCATGGGTTGATGCCATTTTTCATTCGGATCATTCCTCCCTCCTTAAGAAGCAATGGTCCCGATTACATGAAGTTCTCTCTTACGAAGCCTTTGTTGAATATGAAGAACCACTGAACAGAAGGGTTTTATGTAGTTAACCCATAAACATGATGAACGAAGATCTGAGGATAGAGATACCCTGTAATGCTTGTTACCAACCATGATACTGACAGTGTGCAGCCTAGAAAATGGACTTCGATGAAGTGTGGGTTTGTGGATGACCCATAACCATGATGAATGAAGATCTGACGATAGAGATACCATGTAATGCTTGTGACAAACTATGAAATTGACATTGTGCGGCCTACCAAATGGACTTCAATGAAGTGTGGGTTTGTGGATGACCCGTAACCATGAAAAATGAAGATCCGAGGATAAAGATACCTTGTAATGCTTATGACCAACTGTGATACTAACAATGTGCGACCTAGCAAATGGACATTGATGAGAAGGATTTTGTGCAGTTTATCCATAACCATGATATTGGTTATTGATGAAGTACCAGGTGCCTACATAACCTGGGGTGGGAGGGATGTCTCCAAATAACCCAAGCTGAATTTTGCTATGCTAGAACTGATGAATGTGAAGCAAGTGTCTACTAAAGTGGAGTGGGAGGGCACGTCTCCAGTGGGAACCTGCTGCGAATGTTTCTCTAGACTAAAATGGACATAAATCGGTCAATATAACTAAGAATATTTATTATAACCTATTTCTGGAAGTAGAAGGGACATTTTGCATCTTCCCATGTGTTGGAAATCCTTATCTGGGCAACCCTAGAATCTCTTATTCACGTTGTAACGTTTCCCGCCATCACAAAAGTTCTGAAAAAATAGTTGGTTTTAAATGAGTAATATCTCCCACATTTGAACTCTGATTCAACCCTTTTTTTCTTTTGAAATTGGGTGATGTTTCAAGAGAAGCTTAGACCTACAATCGCTTTTCTGAAATTCTGCACAAAAAACTTCAAAAAATTATAGGAAAGTCACCATCCACCAGTTGTCATCAGAAAAAAATTCTACAACATGGCTGATTTTAAATCAACGATATCTCCCTCATCTAAACTTCGATTTGGCCAAATGTTTTGATATATGATCTGCAAGCTTGCTGCCAAAAAAAATCCTACAAAAAAATTAAAAAAGAAAAATTCTTCCTTCTTGGCCCAAGAAAGTGCTCTGTGGAGGTCGTAGTGTGTGCCTGAAGTTTGTTGAATATTGCTACAGAAATTTGAAGCTCAAATATGAACGAAATCCTCATTCCCATGGAACTGTAACCTTCTCTGATAACATTGATATAGATCTTGGGGGGAGGCCCCCAAGATCTAAAAGACTGAAATGGATCTTGTGGGGTGGGCACCCAAAATCTGAAGAATTGCAATGCTAGAAAGAAAAAAACAGAACACATAGTAAATAATACCACAAAGAAACTTTTTATTAAAACCGATAATAACTATAAAGGCTACATTATGGTGGACCATCTATCCTTTTACAAAATGTGACTTGTTACTTATAGTATTTTTCACTTACAATACCATGAGTCAATTCCATGGGTGAATGAATACCATGGGTGGATGTCACAATACCATGGGTCAATTCCATGGGTGAATAAATACCATGGGTGGATGTCACAATACCATGGGAAAATACCATGAGTGAATGAATACCATGGGTGGATGTCACTTACAATACCATGGGTTGATAAATACCATGGGTGGATGGCAATTACAATACCATGGGTAAATTCCATGGGTGGATGAATAACATGGGTGGATGAATACCATGGGTTGATGCCATTTTCCATTCAGATCACCTTGCTAAGGTTGAGCATCGATATACCCTTGGTGAGGAAAATGGTTGCTAAGCACAACAAGTTTAGATCAAGTAGGAGGGGGAGGAGGAGCGGAAGGTTGTGATCCTCAAGAAGCTGCTTGAGCTTCCCATGCTTGGTGCATCTAAGGTAACAAGGGACACTCATGAGTAGAATGACCATAGACTCCACAGCAAGCACCAGGTTTGTTTGTATGAAGACCCTTGTTTTTCTTAGGCTGACCACCCTGTTGTTGGGTCGCGGTGTTAGGTGGAGGACCCTGAGGGGTATTGGGTGGAGCACCCTCGTTGCCTTGATTACCTTGTTGCTGGTGGTTCCTATTTCCCTTCCCCTTGTTCTTTTTCTTCAGATTCATGGGATTGGGAGCACTCTACTGAGCATACACTTGTCATTGTGGGGGAGTTGCTTGGTACGGTGGAAGGAAAGTAGGCATGAAGGGATGAGGCGTTGGTGCCGAAGGGGCTAGAGCGCTAGACTGCGCGTACAAATAATATGGAAATAGGGAAAAATTGGCATAAGTAGGCAATGCAATCGCTAGCCCTTGCATCAATTGATGAGGATGGGGATATACATATGGTGTGCTAGAACCTGGATAAGGAGTTCCCTTATAAGTATTGGGGGAGGGATAATTTTGCATGGGACTATTCCCTCCCCGACATTGACCATAACTCATCAGAGGAGGAGCATATGGTTGAGGGTGTGAAAGAGTTCAAACAATACCATCTGTGGCACGAGATGCCCCTAGTGCATTAGCAGCAATAGATCAAGGATGATAGTGTAAACGTAACCTGACAAGGCATAAATTAGGTCAAATTTGATAATTATCTAGAGATCTTCTTCCTTAGATTGAAGAAAGTAAGAAGCAACATCTTTCGTAATGGGGGACCAAAATGATCCAAGAAACCAACCCATATAAACTCAGTCTTCAAAGTCAAGAGCTCGACACACGCTCCTCCTTCTATGCCATTCTTGAACATGATAAAAAAGGTGAGTGGAAGAACCTTGATGGAATGAAGTCAAAAGTTCAGTGTCGATATCATAACAGAGAGGTAACTTGAAATATGAAAGAAAGGTGGTGGAAAGAGTTATTAAAATGGAATGGGTTTCCCTGGGCTGGTCTACATACCACTTCGCGACAGCTCCAGTGAGCGTGCATTGTAACAACCGAAGACAAATGGAATCATTGGTAATAGAATTGGATGAACACCGCATATGAAAGGAACAAACATGATTGGTTGGGTCTTCTCCAGGATTACCCTCAAACTTTATGATGTCTGAAGGGAGTTTTGTAGGCATTGTTGGCCATGTGGGATCATGGAGAAGGGGATCATGGATAAACTGGTTAAAATCTAGGAGACTTACACAAATGACAAACGAAAGTAAAGGAGTCCGAGTGACCACACCGGTTGAGGTTCCACTAATGGGGGTACCCTAGTTGGCACCTAGGTTACCACACTGGGTTCATACACCTACATTGGTTCCTGACATGATGGCGATATGAGGATGAGGGGACGTTGAATCAAAGGATGAATCAGCAGAATCAGAATCAGAATTAGAATTGGCTATCAAGCCCCTGGTTGAGGGTTCAATCCATAAATTATGCCATTTTTTGTGATATTCAGTGACAACTTACATAATATATGACACAATAATTTTTTTAAAGTTATGGTGGTGGGATCAACAGACCCACCATGCCACACCATATCATAATACATAGTATTATATTAAATTTTATGGCCCTAAACCTCATCCATAGTGCAAATATTTTGTGATATGACAAAGGTGATAAGTATGGCAACCTTGATGGATATGGAAGCTCTGCCTTTCTTTATGCCAAATAATAATGCTACCACCATAAATATATGTGGAAAAGTATACATAAAAAGTAACACCACTAGCAAAGTTGGTAATGACTAATTTTGTAGAGTAGAGGTGAAAGGATCAAATCCTGTCTGGACCATTGGTCTGTTAAGCATAATTTTGGACAATTTGTAAAGCCCACTTGTCACTCTCTGATAGGTCCACGTGTCACCTTGTGATTGGTCTATATTCAACTAATCATACAATGACACTTATGGAGCTTTGGAAGCACCACATGTTGGCTGGAACCATAAGCCTATAACCTTGACTGCCAGAATCAGGAGTTGATCATTGACTACAGGAACCCTGAGCATTGACTTTGACCTATTGACCTTTAACTTTTTGCCTTGCTTGGACATGAATTTTAATTGGAGGTAACTTCATCATACCATATCCTTTTTCGGCCATTCAAGTTGCGTTGGATTCAGAACAACAAAATATACTCAATGGATCTCATTTAAAAAGCATCTAATAACTTTAATTTTTGAGCATTTTCTAGAACTTTGAGCATCTTTTGGATCCTGCGGATCACTCCTCTCCAGTAAGACCTTTTGGACCCCCAAAAGGTTTTCTACTTTATATGAAGGTGAAGACAATGTATCTCCACTTACCTGGTATATTTGGGCCAATCTATTTTGAATATGTACATGTTACTCATGCACACAATCATTACTACAACATAAAAATCGCAAAGCACACTGTTCTATTTTCCATCCATATCTACATCCATGTTTTTGTTATCGTCCACATACTATTGAATATAAAGAAGTTGAATAAAAATATTGAAAATATTGACATAAATGAAACTGCACCTTGTTGACACTTCATAACTAGAACAAAACTCAACCTATCATGCAATGACACTTGTTATACAATTTATGGTTCCTTAAACACATCTTTTTGATTTTTTTTAGTTTTTTAATGCTTAAGTGTCATTGATGGTACAAATACATTTTTACTTGCATAAGCTACCCTCTATAACGATTCTATTGTTTGAAAATATTTGTTTGCCTTTATAGGATGAGAATGTACAATATATTCAATTCCCCTTTTAAACAAGAGATATTGATTTTATTCCCTATAGAATATTTCTTTTTGATCATATAAATATGGACTACCTAATACCATTCCACATGCATCTAGTGGGAGTACATCATGTGATACCTTATCCACAAATTGATATGTAATTAAAAATTGTATCACACACTTCTTAGTTACTTGCAACTTGTGAATTTTACTCATTCAATTCATTGTATAACGTTTATGATGCATGTTGTTTTTTAACCCCAACTGCTTAACCAATTTCTCTTAAATTAAGCTAATTTGATATCCACTATCAACCAAAATGTCAATCTTAGTTCTCTTCACAGGGACCCTTATGTGAAATAACTTGTATCTCTTCTTATCACACAAAGTATAAAAATTGATACCATCATCATATATACATGCCAAACCTACTGCAATTTGAGCCTCATAGCCTGATTTTGAACCCAAATATGTTAGCGCTATTACTACTTTAACCTTTTTCTTACCTTTCTTTCCTTTAGATCCCTTTGATTACTTTTGAAGGTGTAGCTTCTAACAATGTTCTTCATCATTCCCTTCCTTCTTGAAATGATTGCAAGGTAACTTCTCCTCTTCCATCTTAATGGAAATTTTCCTCTTGGATTTACCCTTACCTTTGCCCTCTTTTCTGGACGTTGATTCCGAAGATACACCAACTCTAGGCTTTCCTTCTTCAATGTAAGTTGTTTAAACAACCACTTCATCCAGGCTAGTATGACTAAACATGAATACAATATTACAAATATATTCAGGTAATGCTCCTATATATTTCATTTGAGTTTCTTGTGTATGTAAGGGAATATCAAGCATTAATGCCTTCTTGCAAAATTCATCTATGTATTCCTCCGTTGATTGTCCTTTTTTAACTTTAATATTTTTCCATTCTATTAAGGCTTTCTCCTTATATCCCAATGGGTAGAATTGCTTTCTAAGTGTAGAAATAAAATCATGCCTTGATGGAAAAATATTACCAATTTGTTGAGTCCCATGCAGTAACTTACTCTACCACCAGATGAGTGTTGTGCCTTCTAGATGAAGGGAATCCAATCAAATATTGACCACATCTTCAGGAGTCTCCTACACACTACAATATACCTCCATCTGCCTAACCTAGTTATCAAGTTTCTCCACATTGATTTAACCATTATACATGGGTAAGTCAAATTTCACATCCAATTTAAGAAAAGGTTTTAGAGAAGACGGTTCATGTTGACCACCAAAAAGAGAAGAGAAAGGATATTTTTTATCATGGTTAGTTTCTATCTTTTTACCTAAATTAGATGGTCCTTCATCATCAAGCTTTTTGGAATTCCTCGGCTTCCTCATATTTAGGCTTATCCTCTTCCTTATAAGTTTTTAACTAATGGTACATCTACTCAACGATGGATTGCAATGGCATGAAAGCATCCACAAAGCCCACATCAAATCTGAAAGGATGATTACTTCTTTGTTCTTCAGCAATCTCTTCTCCTTGGGTTTTCCTTGTCATTGAACCAATTTTTGGATCTCTTTCTACAAGTTCTCCTTCACAACATCTTGACTTTCTCCTAGTGATCATGCACACTTAAACCAAAATATCATTAACTACTCTGAGACGACTTGATCTGAATCTCGATCAAAATTGATACTTGTTTCTTAACTTTTTAAAAGTGTTTGCATGTAGTTGAAATCACCATTGAAAGGAGATCAATTTAATTGACATAAGAAAATTGAAAGGAAATTACAAAAAATAAAAATTAACAACAAAACACACAAGGGAAAATAACACTAGCATGTTGATAACAAAGTTTGACTATCTTCAAGCCTATGTCTTTGGGCCTAGTCCTTAGTGGGGAGGCCTCTTTATTAAAATGTCTTAAAATTCTTGTACATAAAACTGTAAGCTCCAACTCATCAAAATAATGCTACCAGTGCATTCAGAGGGCCTTAAAACCCCTATTTAGGCTCTTCTCATGCTAAAAGGGGCTCCAAATGGCCTCAAAAAGCCAAAAACACTATTGGTTACAACTTCAAAAGGAATTGGAACTGTAAACCATACAACAAACCAACCTATGGCCCAATAGTTTGGCAAATTGGTTATACATCCCATGGTTAGGGGTTCGATCCATAAATTATGCCATTTTGCTATGATATTCGAGAGGCGGTTTACATAATATATGGTACATAATAAAAAAAAAATTAAAGGTTATAGTGGTGGTTAATGGACCCGCCATCCCACGCCATATTAAAATGTATTGTACTATATTAAATTTTATGGCACTAGGCCTTATCCATAGCATGAATATGTTGTGATATTGTGGAGGTGATAAGTATGGTGAGATTGATGGATATGGTGGATCCGTAAGAAATGGCGGGCTCTGTCTTCTTTTATGCCAAATAATAACATTTCCACCATAAATATATGTGACAGAGTATACATAACAAGTAACACTATTAGTGCAATTCGTAATACATTGAATTTGTAAGGAAAAGGTCACAAGATTTGAATCTTGTCTTGTCTGTCAGTTTGTTACACATAATTTTGGCCAATCCGTAAAGGCCACATGTCGCTCTCTAATAGGGACACATGTCACCTTGTGGTTGTTCTATATTTAATGAACCATATAGTTAGACTTATCAAGCTCTAGAAGTGCCACGTGGTGGCTGGAACTATGAGACTAGAACCCTGACTGTCAGAACCATGAGTTGAATGTTGACTACCATAATGTTGATCATTGAATTTTAATGTGAACTGTTGACCTTTGACTTTTTTCCTTGCTCGGACTTGAAATTTGACTAGCTATAACTTCATCATACAATATATTTTTTCACCCATTTAATTTGCATTGGATTTAGAATGATGAGTTCTACACAATGTAGCTAGTTTAAAAAGCATCTAAAAACTTTAATATTTGAGAATTTTCTAGAACTTTGAGCATATTTTGGATCCTCTAGATCATGTGTAGCCATAGTTTTATGTTACTCTGAAAGTAGAGTTAGAAGAGTTTGAAAATTTTGACTAGACTGCGTTGCTTTTGTACAAGCCATTTCATGACATTGCTTCAGACAAACAATTCACCACAAGAGCCATACATCCAAACCAAGGAAATAATGCATGAGTCCCATGTCATTCATCTCGAACTCTCTTGCAAGGTCCTCCTTGCAAGATTTCATCAGCTACTCATCACTAGTAAGGATCAAGTCATCAGCATATAATAGAATATTCAATCTCATGCCCTCTTTTCTGGATGTTGATTCTGAAGAAACAACAACTCTAGATTTTCTTGCTTCAATGTAAGTTGCTTGAATAACCACCTCATCCAGGTTAGTAGTTTTTAGTCAATTTAGTTTCCTAAATTTCTTTGCACAAATTATCAACCGAGGCTCGTAAGTTGATGAAGTGTAGTGCACTATATGTGCTAGTCAATCCTTCTTACTTCATTATTTTGTATTTTTGTATTGTTTTTTTCTGGGGGTTTCCTTGATCCTAATGATGTACAGTCTGAATTATGAGAAACTGAGTCTAAATTTCCTAATAGGTGAACTAATCAAAATCTAAGTTAAAGGAAGGAAAAAATAGAGCATCTATCCTATCTTGTCATTTAATCCTAAGTCAAAAATTAAAACGTGAAGTTGTAAGGAAAATTGAAATAATTACATAGAATGAAGCTGACTAAAGCACTTTTAGTTGTCCAAGCCTTCAATTTTGAAAGATAACTTTCTTGAGATGGCAAACAAGCAACTTAATGTACTTTATAGTTCAGAGAACTAAATCAAATATGCAGAGAGTAACTAATTGATTTCAATCCCCGTGTGAAGTGAATGTTTAACCATTTAGTTTAGGATCAGTATCAATTTGAAATGGTGACCAAAAACATTTATTCACACAGTGTATTGGCAATCTGAACTAGGAAATAAATAACATAGGAAACAAACAATATGTAAACTAATCAACAATGCATCCTTGTACTTTTCCACCTTACACTATTAAAACAAAACAAGTTTCATTTATGAAATAGATAGGAGAAACAAGATTGCACCATTGAATTATAACATTATGCTACTGAATAGAATTAAAAGAAAACAAACTACAGGGAATCAACCTAAACTACAAATTCTACTAAAAGTAAATAATGAAACTAAACTGAATAGTAAAAAAAAAAAAAAAAATCCTCCTTTAGTGCAGGGGCCCACTGAAACTGACTGAGTTGAGTTGCTAACTAGCTAAATATACTCTTTCAAATGATCACTTAGTCAAACATGGCTTCATATTATTAACAGGAAAATAAGTTCCAAAATTATAGAGCTATAAGTCTGAGCTTAA
This sequence comes from Pinus taeda, assembly GCA_000404065.3. Lineage (NCBI taxonomy): Eukaryota > Viridiplantae > Streptophyta > Pinopsida > Pinales > Pinaceae > Pinus > Pinus taeda. Next base: position 91,574 of record APFE031346602.1, read on the forward strand.
TACATGCAAAAATTCAAACCCCTTCTCAGTTCTGTACAATTGATATTTAAAGAAAACATTCCTAACTGTCTTTTGAGAGAATTTAGCTACAGGTGGTCTCCATGTATTGCAACAGATCTAAGTAAATGGTTGATCAACTACATGTGACTTTAAGTCAGCAAGATGGTTGCATGAAACTGTTATCACCAGTGGCTGGTTTGAGTTAATGCTTCAACAAAACTGTCGGATTTATTAATTAGCCATAAAGAGTGGACACAAAGTCCTATTGCTCCCACTCCACATTTGACTGTGGTCTTGAGTTGGCTTTTTTGTCGATCTGGGCTGGGTGACTAGGATAGGATCCATGTTGAGACAATTCCAGAGATGCCCATGTGGCCAGTTTCCTTGTTTCACACCTGTAACTTTTTAAACAATGGAAGTAGCTATGGAACACAAATTAGCTACAAAATGGGCTACGTTCCATAGCTAATTTGCAAAAACTTATTTCAAATAGAAAAAACATAAAAGTATAACATGTTAATCATTTAATTTCTTCCTTGAGACAAAATCTATAATTTATCAGTGATAAATCTATAATTTATCAATTAGAATATTAGTATGAAGACTCTTCTGTTTAAGGAAGTCCTGATAAATATTTGCCCTAAAATATTGAATTTTAGTTCTATCCTCCCTACTCAACAACTATCCTATTTCAGAAGCTTGCTCAAAATTATCAATATCAATGAAAATATCATCATAAATAGGCTTTTGGTGTGTGAAGGTTTTAATGTAGTTGACAACCTTGTAATATTCATTAATGATTCCTCTAAGATAATAATCATAAAGGGGCAATGAATAAAACCAAACGTGTTGGATTTCTTCATCTTCCTTAAATAAATATCATCGATCCTTGAGGCAAGTTTTTCCAAAGTTAATTGGGAAGTTCAGCAATCTCTTCTTCTGAATTTTTCTCATTTCCAAGCTTGACCATTTAGGGTAGCTTGATTGGCTACCTCATAGTAATCCTCTCTGGAATATATTTAGGAACAATGTAATATCCCCAGGTTAAAATTTCATGTAATAAAGTTAATAAAGGTAAAATAAGACCATGGTCATGGGATGCTTATTCCAAGCTGAATGTTGGGAAAAACATCCTAGTGGATTTTCAGTGTATTATGGCTGAGAAAACTGGTAAAGGCAATGGAAAAATACTTTTAAAGGAAAGACACATTAATTGGAATTTTATTTATAAAAATAGAGAAAATTAAGAGAAAATGGAGGTGAAATTTCATAGGTTACATGTGAGAGGAAATTGAAGAAACTAGAGGAAATTGAAGAAAATAGAGGAAATTAAAGAAATTAGAGGCCTCAATGATAAAATGTCTTCTAAGGATTAGTTCATGGCTTTTAGTTAGTTCACTTATGGCTCTCTCTTTTATTCTCTCCGTTATACCCTTGCACACTTAGATTTTTCTTGGAGCACTCTTGGAGCATTGTGGCATACCTTGGATTTAGATAAAAAAGATGAAAGAAGAGCAAGCAAGCATAAGAGGAGAATGGGAGCTAGAGCTGGATTTTTTTATAGGTATCAAGTTACATGTATCGTTTCCTTGCTATTTTTGGCATGCATGGTACATGCATGTGGTTTCATGGTTACTATCTATCATTGGCATGGAGGATGGCCTAGATTAACATTGGTTTTTCCTAGCCTTTCCATTTCCTAAAAATCCATGGAGTTGTGGATTTTACAATTTGTTTTCTGATTGGCACTCATGTTCCCTATGGTTGTGGGTTGAATTATTAAATCTTGAAGCCTTGGTTGGGCAAATGCTCTAGAATCCCTATAACAACTTGGGTTGAGTTACTAGCCATGGAAGCCTTGGCTGGACGAACACTCTGGAGCCCTTGGTGGGTTCAGTTACTAGTCTGGGAAGCCTTAGTTGGACAAACACTCTTGATGCTAGCAATAACTGTGCGTTGAGTTACTAGTCCTCGAAGCTGAGTTGGAACAAACACTCTGGAGCCCTGGATAGAATGGATGGATACTGATATAGTGATGGTTAGTGATGTTCGATTGTGAGGTCGAATCCCTAGTTGAGGGTTTAGGTGGTTTGGCCTATCAATTCCCTGGTTTGGTTTTGATTGGATTTTCATATGTTAAGGAGAGCCCTTTTCCTCTGGTATTCTATGAGTAAATTTACTTATTATTATGTGGTTTCAATGGCTATTCTATCACTGATATTATTTTGGTTATATGATGGTTAGAAGCATGGTTTCATGATAAATTTTAGTTATGGCTCTTAACATGTTTTGATTGGTAAATGAATCGATATTGAATGCATGACCTAATAGATGTTATTGCAACTATTATGAGAAGGCTCTAGAACTTCTTGGTGATTTTCAGATAAGTATCAGGCCCTTATGTTCAGATATGAATTTATAGCCTATAGATTACATGTTCACAATGTGTTCAAAAAAATGTATGTCATGATTAGGCTTTGTTAGGCCAATTCCTTGATTAATTTTTGTGTTATATGCTTGATCTTTGTGTCATTTAGGTTTTGGAAAGCTTCATAAAGTTCTAGGGAGTGACCTAGATTCTATCCCTGAAAAGGTGGTGCAAATTCCACAGTTTTAGACACAGAAGTGGCTAAAAAAGACTATAGTATCTCCCTTGCATACCTGTGGGAGCAACTGGAGGGTTTAAGTTGCATGGAGGCCTTGTCGTGGGAGTGACTTGGGGTTTAGTTAAGTGAAAGGTTAAGTTAAGTCAGGGGTTGGGCGCCAGAAGTGGTTAGTTAGCTTTTGGGGGTCTTGTAGCACCTGAGCGGGGTTTGTAAAGTGTTGGCTCGTCAGTTCCACTTCCTTAAGGTGATCTAGTAGCTTTAATCATATCATAGTAACTCTTCGTCACATATTTACCCTGGTGGACTGGTAAGATTAGATAAGTGTGGGAGGAAGGTGGTTATAGAGTGGTATTGGAGCATGGTAAACCCTTAGACTGGATGGGGAGAATGTGTTTGCATGGTGATGGTCGTTGTTACAGTTGTGATTTCATGTAGAAGTTGATGATGTTGTTGTTGGAATTTGTTTGTCATGAATACATGTTAGTTGTATATGCATTCGTTATGCATGTATTGTCATGGTTATGGTTATGCATGCATAGTAGGTAAAAGATGCATTTTGATAGTCATTGTTGGATCTTATGTCATCATGATCATGATATGTTGATGGAGATGGAGTAGGAAATATAGATCATCAAAGTGAGTTTATAACACTGGATCTCAGGGTAAGAGCATATCGTCTTATAGGTTTGTATGTTGGGCATGCAGGTATGTTGGTTAACAGTTGTTATATGAATTATAGTTATGTAAATGTCTGTCATTCTATTGTTCTTGTAGTACATGCATGGTAGATGCTAGTTAAGTGCGGTCATATGCACGTGCGTTAGATAGTCATCTATGGTAGTTTACTTGTTGTATATGCATTGTAGTCATACACATGATGATTATGGTCATTGTATCTAAGATCTTGATGTTATAAGTGTTGTGTTAATCTAAATTGGATTTTGTAGATGTGATAACCTCCCCTGTGATACATTGAGGTATGAGTGTGATTATGTTGTATATTTGGTTTATCTAACATGGTATGTTTTCAGGTTACTTGATTGTTTATTTAATTGCATGATATGATTATGTGGATATAATATTGCTTGATTTTGTTTTAATATGATTGTACTAACAAATGTGTGCTGAGACAATTCAAATATACTTGACTGTAAGTGGGTGCTAGATGTAGTATTTTGACTAATGATTGTTAGTTGATTATGACATGGTTGTTAGACTTGGTAAAGGTTGATTTCAAATTATTTGACATGATGTCTAGATCTTTGGAAGATGTGATTGACATGTGCGAGAAATTGGAGGGAAACATGTTTGGTATTAGTGTGACAATGTAACAATTGATTTTTTTATATAACTAACAGATGGGTGATGTGATAACACACAATAACACTGAATTGCAGCAAGGTAAAAGGTAAAAGAAAGGAATTGGGTGAGAATTCCTTTGGATATGTTTGGAAACCACAACTCCAAATGAATGAGTGCTTTGCATGTATACTTGAAGTCTTCTTATCCTTGATTTTGTTTGAAATTATGTGGATATGTGTTATATTCATGAACATGTATTTAACAAGTATAACAACTAGTTTCTAGTTATAGATGGATCCGTGAATGGAATTGGAGTCGCTTGAGAGATGGAATGGATAGGTTCAGTTAAAAGGAAATGTGCTTGGCACAAAAAGGTAAGATAACTAGTATATTGTTATAATTATTTATACACTAGAAATTATGTGTCTATGGTATTATAATGTAGGGATTGTATGGCAAAAGAGATTTCATTGAAATCTCGAGGAAGGCTTGGGTTGAGCTTTCCCTTGGAGGAATTGGGAACCCATGGGGTTGAGTCATGGTGTATGTTGCTAGTTCTATGCATTTGGTATTTTGTGATTTGATGTGCTTGATTTGCAGTTTTGTTTGTGTTTGTTGCATGGCCATGCCACTTTGTTTGTGGTGTCGTATTGTTTAGTTTTGATCGTTTTCTTATTTTTTGTTTCTTTCTCTTGCATTTTATGTTTTGAAGGTCTTGGGAACTGGTTAGGAAAGAGGAAGTTAATGAAGATCGGGAACAACTGGATGAAACCCATCCATATAATGAAATACTTGGATGAAGCTCAGTGCATGAGTAATGTGAAACTAAAGGAAAGAATATGACAATTAGTTGAGCTGGTTTGGTCCATTAGGATAAATGGACAGTGGGAGGAAAATCATAAGAAATGTAACTAGGAAATCTAAAGTAAGTGGATTTGAGGCATCAAATGTCTTGGCTATGTTGGGAACTATAGTTGTCAATATTGTGCATGTGTTTCATGGATAAAGGGAGTTCTCTTAACTCTGAACTTATCATATATAGTAATTGTGTTTTGATTAGGATTATATATGTGTGTGTGTGTGTGTGTGTGTGTTGTTTTTTGACAGGATCATCTGAGATCATGATTGTTTTATGTTAATGTTTATATGTATGCATGTATGTGTGTATGTATGTATGTAGGTGAATGGCATGAAGAGGTTATTGGTCTTATGAGGAATTGAGTGGGAAGAGTAGCCCTAACATATATGTGAGGTCAATATCATGCAGATATGAATTGATATTATGTGATTATATTATGCCTATGTTTATGTTATCTCAAGTAATGCAGAAAGATACAATAATGGAATGATAGCAATGTGATATAATGCTTATAGTGTCTTTCCACTATCCCCGCTTCTAGTGTGATCTATAACATGTTGGAACAAGCATGGATAGTGGAAAAACACTAGAAGAAATATTTCTTGGTAAGGATAATGTGGTCTTAGGATGTGTAATGTTGGTGTCGCGTACATATAACATATGTAGTATTATGTACATATGGTATTGAGTTCTTGTTGCATATATGGTGTTGTGTGCATGTTGCACATGCAGTATTATGTACATATAGTTTTGTGTGGATATTGCATATGTGGTGCTAGGTATAGATGGTGCTATGTACATGTTATGTATGTAGTGTGATGTAGGTACATTGTTAGGTATATGTATATGCAGTGTTGTGTACATATGGTGCGATGTAGACTTTGTACATATGGTGTTGTGTATATATGGTTTTTAGTACATGCTGTACATGCAGTGTTGTGTGCATGTTGTACATGAGGTATTGTGTGTGCATGGTGCTATGTACATGTTGTACATGTAGTGTTGTGCGCACATGGCAATGTATAGACATTGTGTAGATGGTGTTGTATACATGTGATGTTGTGTACATGTGGTATTGTGTACACATTGTGCAGGTGGTGCTATGTACATGTGGTATTGTGTACATGTCGTACATGTTGAGTTGTGTACATGGGGTATTGTGTTACATTCATCGTGTAGTCATCACATTGTGACATGTATATTTATTGTTTTGTACTTTGTGTACATATATGTGTTGCGTTGTACATCGAGTGTAGGTATATGTATTGTGTTGTATTGTACGTCGGGTGTAGGTATAAGTGTTATGTTGTACACTAGGGGTAGATTTATGTGTTGTGTTGTACGCTGGGTGTAGGTGTATGTATTATATGTTAGGTATAGGTGCATGTATTGTGTGGTTGTATGCATGTGGTGTACGCTATGTGTATGTGTACATGTTGGAAGAGAAGAAAAGGCACTTAGTGCTTATCGAGATTAGTAAAAAATTCAGTGTGTGTACAAAAAAGATAAAGAAAAAAGGACAAAGCAAAGAACTGATTACAGGATAAGTATCAATATTTTATTTCATTTTAAATTATGCATGTGATCTATGACTCTAACTTATGATGGTTTCATTTTGAGCTAACCCGATGCAATATGTTTATACATGATGATTTTTTCAAAGAACTAGTTTGACTTGTTGTAATATGAAGTAAATAGAATTGTAGGTGTACCATATTGATGAGGTGTCAATGAGGTTTGATTTGAATTTGTTTCAATTCTTTTTAATCTAATGATAGGTATGTGCTTAGTACAGGAAGCATGGAAATTCCCTATTTGGGTGGTTGAAAGCAACTGCAAGAATTAGCAACAACAACAACAGGAATTGGAACATGCAATAGTATTATGGAAAAGCACTTTAGGAGCAGGGGTATTATGGGACACAAGTACTCAATAGTGTCCTTTGATTTCCATGAGCATGCAATGACCAGAATGACGGTTTTGAGGCAGGACTGTGCCTTGTTTTTTGGACCTTCGTATGTCAGGGAAAAATATCCAAGGGAGCGGCTGCTCGAGGGACTATGTAGTAAAAAAGGGGATGTTTGTGGAACTTAGAAGGTGCATGAATACATGGAAGGGGGTGACCAAATTGCTCGAGGGACTGTGTAGCAGAGAATGGAAGGCCGTGGACATATTTTTTTGGTCATTACCATTTCCAGATGGAATCACATACACATTGGGAGTCTGCCATAGAAAAATGAGATGGTAACTATTCACTGAGAGGACAAGTGGCACAAGATTGTAGCGCTAGACATTAGATGTAGATTTGAATTTGTAGTGGATTTTGGACTTCCTGGGAAGGAGGTGAATCTTGGTACTACTTTTGAGGGTGGAGGTGTGAACTTCTAGATTCCCTTGTTGTGAATGCATGCATCATCTCCTTTTATTGGTTGGTTGAGAAAATGTGCATATGTATATGTGTATATTATTGTGCATATTGTATCAATATGGATTTATAAGCTGCATAGATAGTATGATTATTTTCTGGTTGAAGAAAATGTGTATGAGTATATATGTGGTTGCTATTGTAAATACCGTAATAAGCTTTGTTTGTCATGTTTTTTACAGTGGTCATTGTAAATATTGCAATGAGTTGTGGTATAAAGTTCCATGGGAAGTATGCTCTATTCTCAACATTATTTCTAGTTATAAGTGTCATTGAACATCGAGGATGGTGTTCCCCTAAGGGGGAGGGGTCTCTAATAGCCCCGAGTTAAAATTTCATGTAATAAAGTTAATAAAGGAAAAATAATACCAAGGTCATGGAACACATATTCCAAGTGGAATGCTGGGAAAAGAATCCTAGTAGGTGTCACTTTCGGTTTATTATGGCTAAGGAAATTGGGAAAGGCAATGATAAAGGCTTTGGAAAGGAAAGAGGCATTAGTTGGCATTTTATTTATGAAAATAAAGGAAATTAGGAGAAAAGGAAGGTGAAAGGTCACAAGTTGCATGTGATGTGGAAATTGAAGAATTTAGGGGCCTTAATGATGAAAATCCTTATGAGGATTAGTTCATGGCTTTTAGTTGGTTAACTTATGGATCTCTCTTCTATTCTCTCTCTCATACTCTTGCACACTTAGATATTTCTTGGAGCACTCTCGGAGCATTGTGGCATACCATGGATTTGGAGTAAGAAGACAAAGGAAGGGTAGGAAAGCACAAGAAGACAACGAGATCAACAGGGAAAACTGATTGATTTACAGGTATCACGTTGCATGTATTGTTTCCATGCTAGTTTTAGCATGCATAGTATGTGCATGTGGTTTCTTGGTTAAGATATGTCATTGGCATGGGGGATTGATTGGATTAACATTGGCTTTTCCTAGCCTTGCAATTTCCTAGATATTTGTGGTGTTGTGGGTTATATATTTTATTTTCTAGTTGGTGCTCATGTTCCTTATTGTTTTGGGTTTAGTTATTAGTTCATGCAACCTTGGTTGGAAAAATGCTCTGAAATCAATGTAATAGCTTAGGTTGAGTTATTAGTCTTGGAAGACATGGTTGGAAAAGCACTCTAGAGTGCTTGTTGGGCCCGTTTACCAGTCTTGGAAGCCTTGGTTGGAGAAACGGTCTAGAGCCCAATGATAGTTGTGAGTTGAATTACTAATCTTGGAAGCTAGTTTGGAACAAGTGCTTTGGAGCCTTGGACAACTTGGATGGAGACAAATCTGGTAATGGTTAGTGATGTCCAACAGTGAGGTGGAATCACTAGTTGAGGGTTGAGGTGGTTTTGCCTCTTTAATCCCTAGTTTGGTTTTGATTGGGTTATTCCATAACATCCCACATTCATGCTTGGAATATGGCATAGGGGTGATTGGATGAAAGAAATATTTGGTTCAACCCAATCTATGGTTGGGTGGTAACAAGAAGTCCCTGACTTGGTTGTATTTGCATATGTTAACAATATATTTTTTCCTCTTGTGTTTTATGCCTAAATGTACATGTTATTATCTCGATTTAATGGTTTTTATATCACTGATATTATTGTGGTTATATGTTGGTTATAATCACGGTTTCATGACAAATTTTAGTTATGTATCTTAACATGTTTTGATTGGTAAATGAATGGCTATTGAATGCATGACCTGATAGATGTTATTGCAACTATTATGAGAAGGGACTAGACCTACTTGGTGATTTTTAGATAGGTATAAGATAATTATGTTAAGATATGCATTTATAGCCTGTAAATTAAATGTTCACAATGTGTTCGACAAAATATTTGTCATGGTTAGTCTTGGTCAGGCTAAGTCCTTGATCAAATTTTGTGTTATAATATTTATGTTTGTGTCATTTATTTTTTTGGAAAGTTTCATCAAGTTCTAGTCACTGACCTGGAGTCTAGCCCTCAAAAGCTGGCAGAAATTCCACGGTCTAAGGCACAAAACTAGTTATAAAGGACTGCAGTCTCTCCCTTGTAGGCTCGTGGGAGAAACTAGAGGGTTTCAGTCACATGGAGGCCTTTTCATTGGAGAGACTAGGGGTTTAGTTTAGTAAAATGCTAAGTTAACTCAGGGGTTGGCCACTAGGAGTGGTTGGTTAGCTTCTTGGGGTCCTGTAGCACCCGTGGGAGGTCTGTAAAGTTCATTGGTTCCACCTCCTTAAGGTGATCTAGGAGGTAAAATTATGTCATAGTAATTCTTCGTCACATATTTAACCTGGTGGACTGGTAAGATTGGGTAAGTGTGGGAGGAGGGTGGTTACAAAGAAGATGAGGGTCAACTTCACTTCCATAGACTCTAATAAATGCAAATAATGGTTCCAAAAACCATCCTCCTATTTCTTATAACACCTCCTTAAGGCCTTGAATAACCCTAGGAGTGGTTATTCCAAACAAAATATTATGGAAAGAGATCATCACATAATTACAAATTTCATAAAAATGGAATTTGAAGTTACTTTCCTGCAAAATAGGGACATAATTTTGAATAGGTAGTTGCTGATAAACTGGGTAATTACATTTAATTAAAGGAAACAAAATAGAATAAATTATAATATCATAATATATGATGACATGAAAAACATTTATTCATATCTCAGAGTAGATAAGTGGATAACTTTAGGGCATCCGTTAAATTCTGAGAAAGAATATCAACCCAATTGAAACACTTTCAATCATTGAGTAGAATGTGTATTAAGGCCACCGATTTCAATTTGAAATGCCCATGGTCTTTTTCTTCAAATAGTCAGGAAAACATTTTGATGAGAAACCTAATGGGTCTTTTGAAAATGGAAACAAAATATTATTTAGATGACTTAATTTTGAATCCTTCTCTATCTTCACATAACCAATCTTTAACAAGTTTTTCATAATTACTTTCATAGTTCTTGAATACTGTGTTGTTGAAATTATTTAGAAATTGAGCGGTTTAGAAAACTTCGGGAGGACTAAGCTTATAGATTGTTGAAATTATTTCCAGTTTCGAAGAGGTTATAACATTTTTGTTGTAGTCTACTATAGTGTGGGTAGTAATATGCACATGTCCCATAGCCCATGCAATCATGTCATGATAAGGAATTTTTTTGGCTCTAGTAGCAACTCTGTGCAGTTTCATACCTGTAATTGTTTCACACTAAGTGTTTTTTCTATGTAGTCAATGTTTTCTAATTTAACTAGCTTCTATTGTCAAAAAAATTATATATTTCTTCCAACCTCATCATACCTACCATCTAAGTTTTGAAGGTGGTGTCAGAAATCAAAGCTGGGTTGAGATTATAATATTCTGGTTCCATATTTTCTACTCCCTTTAGTCATTCCTTAATACGCTGAATATCCTACTTAGACATGGTAGATTTACCTTCCTTACTAATCTTATGTTCTCAAAAGAAATTAAAAACAATGGAGCTTTCTATAGCGAATATCAAATTTACTAATCGAATTCTCTATTAGAGTGCATGTTTACTATAAATTATGAGCCTTAGAGTGAGTTTGAACTTATTTATTTGTAATCACAAAGAAGGTTTAGAAAAGCAATGAAAACCGGGTGTGAAGAATAGATTGGAAAATAGAAAGTGGAAAGGAGGAAACATGATAAATTTTGCTAAAACCCTCGAGACGAGAAACAATAAATTCCCATGAAACGTATTAATTTTTCATTAATCTGACGACACATTTCAACTACTTTCATGTGAAAATCAAGGTAAGTTTGGATAATTGAAGGTTCGGGGAAGTTTTTATTCAAACATATGCGATTGAAATTTGTGACTTAATTAAAAAAAAAAAAACTAATAGAAAATGATGCTTGGAACAAAAACCAATAAATAAGATATTTTATTTGTAGTCACAATGGAAGGCAGCTGAGTTGTCAAAATTCATCATGATATCACATATAACTTTGTGGTAGGGGTGACCTCGACCTTGACGTGCAACATAGTTGAGGTAAGAAATACATCGGAATTCTGGACGCTGGGCATCAAGAAAGTTGTTTTATTATACAGTTCGAGTATGAAGCCTGACCACATTATGGTTGGAAATCAGAAGGTCAAGTACAAGAGGTTTTTTTTTTACCAAATAGATAGGCCTAACTTTTCACTTCATATTCTATTATTTTATTTCTTTGATTTTTTATTTTATTATTATTATTTTTTTTATTTCTTTGATTTTTTATTTTATTATTATTTTTTTTTGGAAAAAGTAACTATTTACCAAAGGGGAAAAATATGATTTTTTTTTTTTTTATGATCCTTTTTATTTTCTTTATCTTATACAAATAATAACAAAAATGAGGTTGTTGTAGTCATAATTACACCATTGTACAATGTTGCATTGTGAGAAAGATTTTCTCAATATGAGAATCAACCATGCTTGAACATCGCAGTGTGAAAAATATTGTTTTGATATAGAAATCTATCATGCTCAACCATGATCAAACATAGTTGAATGTCACATTGTGACAAAGATTGTCTCAATATTAAAGTGAACCATGGTGAACCATGTTTATTTAAGGGTTTGTAATGTTTATATTAGGGTTTATGTTCCTTGGGTTTATAATTTTAATCACTTGGATTTAATATTATTCCCTTGGGTTTGCAATCCCTTAGGTTTCTAGTATTGATCCCTTGGGTTTACAATATCAATCCCTTGCATTTATTAATCTAAGGGTTCATATTGCTAGGGTACATTATTATTCATAGGGTTTAAAATATTAATCACAGGGTTTAATAGAAATACTTTGGGTTTATAACCATGGTCCAATGTCGCATTGTGACAAAGATTTTCTCAATACGAAAATCAACCATGGTTAATTATGGTCCAACATCACATTGTGACAAATATTGTCTCAATTTGAAAATAAAACATGGTAAACAATGGCCAACCATGTTTATTTTAAGGTTTATAATATTTATGTTATGGTTTATATACCTTGGGTTTATAATATTTATCCCTTGGGCTTACTATTTTTTCCTTGGGATAATTAATCTAAGGGTTCATATTCCTAGGGTATAATATTATTCATAGGGTTTATAATATTTATCCTTGGGTTTATAATCATCGTCAACCATGGTCCAATGTTGCATTGTGATAAATATTTTCCCCATATGAAAATCAATCATCGGAAACCATGGCCAACCATGTTCCAATGTCACATTGTGACAAATATTGTCTCAATATGAGAAAGAACCATCATAAATCATGGTCAACCATGATTATTTTATGGTTTATAATATTTATTTTAGGCTTTATATACACTACTTTTATAATATTGATCCCTTGAGCTTAATATTATTCCTTAGGTTTTATAATCCGTTGGGTTTTGAGTATTAGTTCCTTGGGTTTATAATATTAATCCCTTGGGTTTATTAATTTAAGGATTCATATTCCTAGGGTGTAATATTATTCATAGGGTATATGCTATTAATTCTTGGATTTAATATAAATCTTTTGGGTTTAATTATTTAGCACAAATTAATGTAAACTATGAAAAAAATATTTTAAAATTTAAAATAAATAATAATATTAATTAATTAATTTCAAAATAAATATTAATTATTATTATTATTATATATATATATATATATATAATATATATATATATATATATATATATTATATTAATAATGATATTAAATTTAATTAAAAATACTATTAAATAATAATAATATAATAATAATTTAGATATTAATATTATTTTATTATTATATGTTTATCATTATGAATATTAATATTGCCATTAAATTATATTTATACTATTAATGTCTATCGACGTTTTTCAACTTCGTTTACTAATGTGGTTATGCATGCGATTGATAGATGCCTATTGGCATATATCAACCACATTTATTAATGTGCTTGTACTAGTTTTAGGAATAGTACAATTTCCATTGCGATGATATGCACATATATCTAATCTTGAAGAAGCATAACAAATTATCATTTTTGAGTTTTAAGTTGTTTTAAATATTTTTGTAGTTTGTTAAATTATGATGCTGACCACACTATTTGATCAAAATTAATTTAATGATATCATGAGTAAGACTATCAAAGTTATCGATTCTCGAGATGATGAAGATGATAAGACAACAGACAAAACATGATAGCATAGGGAATATTGCTTTTAGTTAAAAACTTCGTCAGAGGAAATTTCAATGTGAAAGTGGCCTCCTAAGGAAAAATAACAAAATAATAATCAAAATAATAAAAATGAGTTAATTTTGGAGGAATAAGAAGAAAAATAATTTTTTAAATCATATTTTTGGCTTATCTCCTTATAGTTCTACTCAAATTTCAATTGTAAACATTCGTGGGATGCAGAATTAAATCCACATCCAGCGAATGTCCATTATACATACTTTTGAGAAGACCCACATTGATAAAAATTGAAAATACATTAAAAAGCATCTTTGAATGCATTTGTTTAATGTGTGTTTAATTTTTATCAATGTGGGTCTTCTCAAAAGTATGCATAACGGGCACTTGCTGGATGAAAAATTTAATTCCACATCCAACGAATGTCTACACTTGAAATTTGAGTGGACCCACAAGGAGATAAGCCAAAAATACAATTAAAAAAATTAGGTTTTCTTCTTTTCCCTCCAAAATATTTACATGTACTTATTTTTAAATCTAAAGCATTTTGATTGATTTACATATTATGACATGGAAATTATATGAAAATTTCATAGGCACTTTTAAGCTAAAATTTCTTCTAATAAATATAATGAGTATAAATGTATTAATAGACACAAGTACAATTTTGTGATTAATTTAATTAAGTCTCTCGATGCTATGTTATAAATTGATTGTCATTAATTCATGTGTATATTCACTTTGTTTTAAATTTGGGATTTTAGTGATAAATATCATTAACATCTATGTGTGGCTTTTTTTACAATAAAAAATGATTAAATTAATGTGTATCTTTTGTATATAATCAAGAATGTCCAAAGTAATGTAAATATATTTGATATGTGTAAGCCACCATGTATATTTATAATAAATATACCTATATGACTAATATTAATCAATTTATTTTTTCTTCTCATCTATCCTAAAGACATTATATTTGGGAATAAAATATATTTTAGCCTTTGAGATTAAATATCCGACTCTATTAATTTTTTGGATTTTATTTTTATTTTTACATTATTTAATTTGATAATACAGTTATTTTGTTAAGTCGAGTGGCACTCTCTAGCCCAATGTGGAAGAGATGTTGTAAAATTATGCTATGCCATATAAACATTTTGACTAGGTCAAATTAAATAAAAATAAAATAAAATAAAATGATAAAATTAACAACTGAGAGGATCTAGGTTGGTTTATTAACAAATAAAATTTATAAGTCACTAGAAAAAATTGTTTGTCATATATTATTGTGTTATATAAATGTCTTGACTTTATCCAATTACATTAAAAGAAAAATGAAACAAATAAAATATTTTTTTGATCCTTTAGGAGTTAAAATAGATCTATACTAGTAGATTTTTGTTTTGTATAGTAGTTCTATATTTATATTGTAAATTTTGTAGAATGTTGCATTTGACTTTCGTATCAAATACTTTTAATTTTTTATAAATTGAATACTATATAAGTGTTATTGTATAGTATATATAAATATATATAAATATTAGTTATATATATTTCAAACCTTAAGTTTATATAGTACAATAAACAAATCCATAAGGGGCATGTAAAAAAAAAAAAAAATCGGTGACATTGCGGCCACATGACTCCTTGTTAATAAAATACGTCTCTGTTATAATGTAAACTTTTTGAATTTTAGTTTAATTATTAACGAATTACAGCACACCTATATAAATTAAAATAGTTAGCAAATGTGTAAAACACAACAACATTTAGGTTATATATCACATTGTCAATAAAATTATTAATAATAATTAACTAATTTATATTATATTTTGATAAACGTATTATAATTATGTCATAAGCATGTCTACTTCAGAAAGGTTTTTGATTTTAATTTAAATTATCTAGTGGATTGGAGATTTAACCTCCATGGAATGATGAAATATCATAGTAATATACATAGATCAAGTTAAGATTTATATCCAAGTTAGTTATACTCTTTAATTAATTTATTTCATCTTAAGTAATTAAAGAAAATTTGATATCAACACGTCATATTGGGTATCTAAAACTATTTACATGTTATGCATTTCTATAATAAAGTGGGATTTGTTCTCCATGGTTAAGAATATAGTTTAACTCATATACTAAGTATTGTTATAATAATAATAATAATAATAATAAAGTTATGATTTAGTTAATATTCATGATATTTTAATTAGGACAATGTGAGATGTATCTTAGGGTAAGTATTTTTTATTCTTATCGATTCTTATTGGAATTTACTAGCCATTTAATTGATATGGATACACTATTTATAAAAATAATTAAGAGTAAAAATATATATGCATTAAAATAAAATATGTAACATGAAGTTTTACTATGGATATTGACCCCAAATTTATCATGGAGATTCCTGGCCTATAAATAGGTTTTGTTACAATACCATGGCTTACCAATATGACATGCCCACAACACCATAACTCATTTTCATATGACACATGTTTATGTGACATTTACTTTATAATTAATCAACTTAATTAAAAGAGTAGAAACGACATAACTACTTTTGAGATAAATCTCAATCTCTTATTTGTGACTACTACTATAAATATTATAGAGTATTAAATGGAGGTTAAATATCTACCATCTCTACCATCCACCTAATAATGCATATAGACATTGTTTATTCTGGAATATTCCAAAAAAAATCATAAGTCATGTTTTTAAGATACATGTTCATATCAAATTTTATTTTTAATTAATCAATTTAACTAAAAGGATAGAAAGAGCATAACTAATTTTGAGATAAATCTCAACCTCTGATTTTTGACTACTACTATGAATATTCTACAATATTATACAGAGGATAAATCATTACCATTTGCCTAAACTCCACACAATTTTTTATAATTTTCTTAACAATAGTCATGGATCAGAGATTGAGATTTATTTTTAAAATAGTTATTATTTTTCGTCATTTTAATTTTAATTGATTAATTAAAAAGAAAATTTCATGTGAAGATCTCATTTGAACATGAGTTATGGTTTTCTTGAGCATGCGATATGTTGGTGTCCATGGTATTGTAACAAAAACCTTGTTACAGGTTAAGAATATCTATAGTGGGGATGATATGCATATTTAAGAATCTTGTTACATGTTTTTTAAATGTATATATGTTTAATTGATATAATAATAATAATAATAATACTAATAATAATGATGATGATGATGATGATGTTATAATTTAGTTGAACTCTATGATTTTATTTTTAATCTAGTAACTGTGATGTATCATGAGATTAGTGTTTTAATGTTTATCTATATTATTAACCATTTAAATTTATATAGTTACACTAATATACATTGATTTAGATAATATAACTTTTACTTTATAATATTTAAATGTTGTGAAATTGATAACCAATAAATTATTACATATAAGAAAAATAATTTACTCAATATATATATATATATATATATAATATATAATATATATAATATAAATAATTAATATTTTTATTAAAATGTTCATAATTAATGTAGTGTAAAATTATCTTGTATTTATTAAATTAGAAAAAAAAATTAAACATAATATGTTTTCAATTTTTTTAGAGGGTTTGCTACGTAATGTGAGTCTTGAGATGACTAGTGTACCTAACCTAGGGTTTGAGCAGTGACTATTTAGGGGCATCTAAGTCATCAAAATCACCCTTATTGAGACACACCAATCCTTATCATGAATAGATTTTTCCCACAGAGTTTCAAATTGGTAAATTTTACACCCATTTAGACAATATCTCTTATCCTTTTATAACATTTTTATGGTTAGAAAGTTGACAACAATGATATCATTACACATAAATTTACATAATATGTAAGAAACTTAATTCTCTCGTATATATAATTAATATTTTTATAAAAATCTATATTCTCTTATAAAATATAATAATAAAATTAGCTATAAATTTACCTTGTAATTATTGAATTAAAATATAATAAAAAAATTATTTTTTTAAACATAATATAATTTTTCAAATTTTTATATATTTTTTGGTTTGCTGGGTAATATAAATCATGGTGTGACTAGCTTGCCTAACCTGGGCTAGAGTAGTCATGATTGAGGGGCATCAAAATCACCCTGGGATTGCACCTTGCTTGGGCCATACTAGCCCTTAGCATGCTTGGAGTTTTTCCCATGGAGTTTCCAAGGGGTGACCTTTACACCACAAAGTACGTTAACAATACACCCTATCAATGTCTTCACAACACCCCATGAGCCTCTCAAATTGTTATATTCAAGTGGATAGGTTTCTCTATTTTGAAAAAAGATTTTTAGAATTTTTAATTTAATAATATTTAGTAATGATAGAAAAAAAATTTAACTGACAATAATATTATAAATATTCTATTAAGTGACAATTGCTTTATTTTCAATTATTCTTAATTAATTATAATATAAAAAATTTTATGCAAGTCCACATGTACTCAAGGGCAATTGGCCGGGAATGAGTCCAATAACCAGAATCTTGGTAATCTGCCTACCTTGCCCCGTTAGGGTATTAATGACATGTATCAAAGAGTCCTGCCCAGCCACAAAAAATGCATAAATAATTATTTAAAATACGTTCTAAATTAAAAAATATATAATAATTAAATTAGTTAACTTTTAGCGTTTCTTAGAGAAAGAAGTATATAAAGATCATGTTTGAAAACTTAAAAGAAATTCAGTTTAAAATCCATTTAAATATAATAAATAATTTTAAATAAAAAAGACAACCACAAGAATGTATTCTTAAATTCGAACATTATAATTATATTCCCACTAAAAAAACTTATGACATAACAACTATAATCCATCAATAATATTAAATAAATATAATTTATGATAATAATAATATAAAACAAATTTAACTAATTCAACCTCACTAAAAAGTCAAGGAAACAAAACAACAATGACTAAAATTCAAGGAAACAAAACAATCAATGAGCTGGTAGCCCTCTAAAATTGGCTACGATGTTTTTTTTCTTTTAATATATATAATAATTTTATTAAAACTAAATTAAATATTAATAACGATTAATTAGATGGAAAATTATGGTTAATAATTCATACATCTCCTTCCCATTAACATGGTTGAATATGGAAAATGTTTTCTATGTGAAAAATATAGTTATAATGAGGCTATTATTAACATGCTTCACCATCCATTTTCCATGTGAAAAAAAGGTTATAATGAGGCTATTACGATGTATTATGAAGACAAGCCAAAATATTATATTTCTCTTTCACTTTAAAGGATTTAAGCTCATGGGATTACTATAAGTATTTATTTTGAAAATAAATTGAGTAAATGATGAATATATATATTTTTAACATCATAATTCTAAATACAATTATAATTGGCTGATGGATTCTTTTATGATTTATATTAGAAAATTATATTGTTTTTATTTGTTTTGATGCTTTTAGAAAGTGGAAGAATCAACTCATAGAACCACATTTATTGAGAAGACCTAGTTTGGCAAATTGGAGTTTGAAGCCTTCTAGAATAGGCATGAAAAGACATTTTATTTGGGTTGGTAAACATATTTCACCTAAATGAGATGCTTTTGTGCTATTCTACATGCAAAAACCTTTTCAATAGCACAAAAATCGCATCAATCAGAGCCTATATGCAAGCTTATGCCACTTGGGAGTTGAACCTTCTATTTTGACCACTATAATTCAATAGGTTGACCACTATAATTCAATAGGATGCCACGTCAACCCAGATTATTCATGAAAAAAAATAGGCAGATGATCATGATGAAGAAAACTCTAGAAGAGTCAATATTCTAAATTTAATTAAGAGTTGAAGGAGTCAAGCCTAACTAGTAAGAGACTAGTGTTGTGTTGTACCCTAACCACTATGAGGAAAAGGGGTTTCATTCTTTTCTAATGCATTTTGTTCCATAGACTAGTAGAGTAGTTGATAGGGATAAGGATAGAGAAAACCAAGATTATATGTACACCATAGTAGCTCATGGGCCGCAATATTCATTTCTTTATAATTGCATTCATTTTCCGTTTAGAGAGAGAGCGTGCGCAAAGCAATCTTACCTTCTAGCAAGATTTTTTCCCAAAAAGGTTTCCCGTGATATATCTTGTCACGTGTCATTTGTGTGTTTTTATTTAGATGTTCTCTATTTTATGCACAATCATAATTTGCATGAAAACACAATAATTAGTAATTAACAAATATAAAAATCTAAAAAGAAATAAACCCTCATAGTATAGATTTATAATTTTTTAATATATTTTAGTAGATTTGTTGTGAGAAATTTTCAAATAAAATATCCACGTTATTTATAAATCACATTAAGTTCACAAAATCATATAAAATATGTATATTAATTATATAAAATATGTTGAATAAGTATATTAATTATAGATTTTAAAATATTATATAAAATATGTTGAATAGGTATATTAATTATAAATTTTAAAGCATTTTGAAAACCTAATAAATAATCAAACAGTTAACTTTGTTTATCTTTATTCTTTGTTTTACCATAAAAAGAATTTATAGCAAAGTTTTTAAGTTTAGTAAACATGTTTGATGAGTATGCCAATATTAAATTTTAAAATGTTTTGGAAATCAAACAGGTATAGGGAAAGTTAAACGGTTAACTTCGTTTTATACCCAATTTTAACAATGAACATAGGGATAAACGATAGAATCATCCAATTATAATAAAAATAGTCGGATAAATTTCATAGATTGTTGTGAACAAAAAGGTTGGTCTGTTGAAAGGACAAGAAATAATATAGCGACGGGCAAAGTTCTTCTCAGCTTCTTTTGGATATGCTATGAGATTTGGTTATAGGGAACACCGAAAATGAAAGCACACATACTCTAGCTGATGTAACCTCTTTCGTATTATTAACGAAGGATGTTGTTTTTTCTACTGGGAGAAAGGTGGGAGAAAGGATATATAATATATGTTGGAAAAATCACCGCATTTCTATAAATCTATAATTTCCACTTTGGGGATCCTAGTTACTGGGTTGTAATGTTTACCACAACCTATGGGTTTTGGTGTAATGGCAAACCTCCACATGGTATGAGAGTTTGGACCCAAGTTCCATTCTCCTGAGCTGCGTTTGAAAAGGGGCGTTGGAAAAATCACCGCACCTCTATAGAACCCATAATTTCCACCATGAAGATCCTAGTCACTGGGTTGTAATGTTTACCACTACCTGCAAATTTTGGTCTAATGGCAAACCTCGACAACATATAACAACATTTCTAACCAAGAAAATAGGGGATCAATAGATTTATAGCTCAGCCATCTGGCGTCGCATGACCGACTTAACAAACATATGCGCCAAAGTTATCGTCATTGTGAGACGAAGTTGCCCTGTTACAGTAGCTGAGGGAATGAAACCTGTGTTTTCATAGCTGTTCCATCAACGTCTGTATTGGTAATTGTAAGCCGCTTTAGAGATGAAAACTTTTGAATTGATATTGATTTTAGTTTATTTAAAATTGTTATTTAAGTAGAAAGAACAGGATACAAGGAACATCGAATATCATTGAATTAAATATAGTCAAGTGATTAGCGATTTTTTTTAGATAGATTTAATTTTGTATTATGAATTAAAAACTCATCACATGTTTATAAATTTCTGATTTGTCAAGTTAAATCACATAAAAGTACAAAAAGAAGTTTGATGTGATATAAAAATTAGTCAGCGTCTTATAATATTTATCTAAAGTATCAAATTATTTACAGAATTGGAAAATAAAGTATAGTAATATCTATTAGCGAGACAATCTAGTTTGAACTTGTTTTCTAGAACCAAAAAATATTAAAATAGAGAGAATAATTAAATATTGGGGTGTCCATGTAAATGAAGGTACGACATTGCCGGTCTTTTTCAGTGATATGCGATTCCATGTTGGTGAGTTTCTTGGCTATAATTAAAACTTTACCATCCAATTTTTGAACCTTCTCATGTGAAGTTTCAATGTAAAGAAGAATCTCTTCATATGCTTTAGTTCTATGAACGAGGATCTTAAAGAAGAATCTCTTCATATGCTTTAATTATGTGAACGAGGATCTTATGCATTACAATTTTTATTTGCCAATATAAATCTATTGTTTGCATTTATTGGGTTCTTTTGGTAGGGGTGTTTCCTATAGTAAGGATTCAGTGCCTAACATCATCTTCTATCTCTATATAATATATAAACATGTATTCCACCTATGCTTCTCATTTTTTTTCATTCATTTCAATTCAAGCCAAGCAAAAGGTGTGTTGTATACATATGTTAGTAGAGGCGTCTGTGTTGGAATCATCACATGTACAAAGGAGAAAGTTTTTCCTATTGGGACCCTAGCTGTGTAAAAGCAAGAAATTTTATCCTATTGGGACCTTAGATGGATAGAATGAGACCATCATGAGGCATGATGAAGGGCATGACAGAGAAAGAGGGAGGAGGGTTTATAAGTACATGGTATTGCATAATCTATGGCATTTGTTGTGACAAAGCTTATTTAATGGCTTATGAAATTATGTTATGGAATGCAAACCGACTAGCTTAGATCCATCTTAACTCCAAACTTGATCCCTATTGAATGTTGGTAGATCCGAATATGGATTCGAGATATATCTAAGTGTTGTGGGGATAAATCCCTTTTGCAGACAACAATGATCTCTCTAGTCCTATGAGAGGATCTAGCAACAAACTAGACAACCTAGTGCAAAACTCTCCTAGTTTATGTTGAAAAATACAAAGTGAGAGAGAGAAACCTACGTCACTTTGATGCTAAGTGCTCAAGCTTTGATAATGATCTCGATCCCTGAGCTTCCAAGTTCACTCCTCACTATGTCTTGCATCTGAATACCTGCAAGAGAGATCAAAAGACAACAAGAGATACAAGAGCATACATAATATAATTAAAACAATAAATTACATGACAAATCAAGGAGCATCATGCTAAATGAATAAATATTTAGACATTTATGGAAAATAACACGAGATGCGTATATTAATGAATAAAAAATGGAAGTATACATCCATTTCCTTGATGTTGGAAACCTCCTTTGTAGTGGATTCTCAAGTCCAAACCAAAACCATTCAAACACTCCTTCTCTTTAGTTCGATCGAATGAGAATACAAGCAAGCAATGACCAACCATTTGGGGATGGAAGGGACTTCATTTATAGGATGGGAGAGGGAGTTAGGGATCCAAAAAAGAGGGATGAAGGTCCACATCTCAAGGGGAAGATCCCTAAACGTAGGATAAAGGATTCAAAATGGGAGAGCTTGACCATATCTCTATCCAACAACATCCAACTCATTATTCTCGAATATTCTAGAAGGCGAAGCTTCTCCTCTACTTTAGGAAAGACTGCCAGAAGATGTTCAATGCAGGTTTTCATATCAAAAGCCGCGCTAGCAATGTTAGGTTAGCATGTTTCAATAGCCATCAGCACGGGCCATCAGTAATGCAAAGCACGTTGGTCCTAGAAATTAAGGTTACATGCAAATTTCTCTAGAATTTTCTCAGGGAAGATCTTTTTCTATTTTTCAGGGATGTTTCTGTATGTGTTTCATAGTGAGTACACTTCACAGGTTTCATCACTTTGTGACACTTGTGACATGAACGACGCAAACCACAACACTTAGGATATGAAACTTGGAGTGCGACAAAATACTGTATAACAGATGCCCCGTAAAGCATGAAGGCAGAACAGGGAGTGATGGCTGAAATGCTTTATAAGTCAAGGAAAGGACTTAGAAAAACATCGTCAAGTGACCTGAAAGTCAAGCACGATACAATATACATATTTGAAATCTCTAATGCAGACACACCTAATGATACATCTCTCTATAGGCATATAACAATACACGAATCCATGGCATGGGCATGTCCATCTGACTAGAAAGGATCATGTGCATAGATCCACGACATGGACACATTTATCTGACTAAAAAGGATAATTTCTATGGATCCACAGCATGGACATGACCATCCATATGAAAAGGACCATGTATACGATCATGAATACTCAATAACTCCTCACAAACTATATTTTGACAGATAAGATCCAGGGTCTTCATCTCTATCCCAACCAAAGTATGAATCTAACCATGTGAATAGATGTATTGACGTCAAACATGGTCGAAACCACCTGATTACTGCTCAATAATTTAAATTGTTAATAGGCACTAGATAAACCACAAAGAATGATGATGGCCCTCAAGTTACACTAACACAATCTACAAGTGTGAATAGGTGAGTTGAAGTCGAACACTTGCAGAATCAGTTGATCGAATGCCAATGATGTAAGCTTGTCATCGAACATGAAGAACTTGCCATTGAGGCATGCAATATCCAAGGTACTAAAAGGGAGTTTCTAGATCATCTTCGTGGATAATGAGTTGAAGTCGACAGGAAGTGATTTGTCGAAGGAGGGCCATAATGTTTCCCACATCATCGACATGAAACATAGGATATCTCAAAATGATAGGAGTTATTCAGGATTGTTAAAGAGAGGGTCACATAGGTATAGGAAGTTTGAATTTTCAAATACGCTTTTTCTTGAACATATCGGTGACACGACTCCAGAGTTTCGTAACATTTGATATGCAATGGGATCAGAGGTCATGGCGACAAATGGGGTGATCGAATTAGAGGCAAACAAATTTCCCAAACCTAGAAAGGCAAGTGGAAAAGAGAGGATATCCCAAACCCGACACGAGAAACATATAAGTGTCATGTTCAAGAGAGACATGCTACCTTTAAACAAAATACAAAGGATTTTCACTTTCATTTTCCCCCTCTATTGCTAGAAAGTACCTCTTTATTTTTACATAAGCTCGAAGAGGATACCATATGTTTGTCATATAAGGACATCCTTCAGATGAATGCATCCTAGTAAGTTTAACGAGTGCTACGAAGGAGTATCTCGGTCTCGTCATGGTGACAAGTCCTTCGTCATTTAAGATTTACGAGTCTGACAGAGGGATAACTCGACATATTTTTCCTGTTTAGAGAGTATGAAAAAGAGGTAGAAAATAAAACTCCAAATGCCCCTTTTTTTAGATAGTCTGTTAGGCCCAAAAAGTAGAAAATAATACTTAAGAGAACCTCTTTGTCATATTCGACTAACGTATTCATTTTTCGTAGTTATTCCATCTCAGTGTGGAAAATGGTTAACTTCTACTGAGTAGACATCTTTCATTTACTTTTACGACTTCGAAAAGACAAGTGCTTGGAAATATTTTCATATTTTTGGAGTCGGAAGAGAGCTAAAAGGGGACTCCACCTGGAGGAATGAGTGGTATAAAAGGATAACAACTGGTTCTGGTTATGATGGAACTGCTCAAAACATGTAAATGTCAAGAGGCTGGATAATAATACCACTCATCGTAGATGTTCCTCAGGAAAGGGTAAAACAACCAAGTGAAAGCGTATGATCGGCTAAAGAGATGGTGATGATGGAATGAAAAAAAGAAGGATCATCTAGCAAAAATATGCTAATAAAAATGGCAATCAGAAGAGGTAAAGTGGGAATAGTTTCATTTTTACACAAGCTTGAAACATGGGAACTATGCTTGAGTATACATGAAGATAGTTTCATTTTTTTCACAAGATTGAAACATAGGAAAAACTATGCTTGGATTTGGTTTCATTTTTACACAAGATTGAAACAAAAGCAAACTATGGTTGGGTTTGGTTTCATTTTTAAACAAGCTCGAAACAAAGATAAAAATATGCTTGATATGAGGTTGCATGCCCCCAACATAATGACTCAATTCGAGGTACATGCCTCCCAGGCTTCATTTCATTCACCGAAGTAGACTATTGATTGATAATAGGTGGATAGAATGAAGGTTCACATACAAGATCAAGTGAAAGACTCGACTAGGATTTTACAAGATCTAATCAAAGACTCAAATTGGAATGGGATCTGTTTCATTTTTTAATGATCTTGACACAGGAAAAGAAGAATGCTCATGAGACCTTGTTTCATTTTTAACAAGCTTGACACAAAAAAAGAACCATGCTCATGACACGTTTCATTTTTTAACGAGGTTGACAGAAGACAAGGAACCTGCTCTGGTAACATTGATTCATTTTTTAAAGAGCTTGACACAAGAAAAGGAATTGTGCTCCAGGGACCTATTTCATTTTTTGATGAGGTTTACATAGTAAAATAACTATCCTCATGAGGACCTATTTCAATTTTTAATTAGCTTGACATAGCAAAGGAACTATCCTCATAGGGACCTATTTCAATTTTTAATGAGGTTGACATAGTAAAAGAACTATACTCATGAGGACCTATTTCACTTTTTAATGAGGTTGACATAGTAAAAGAACTATCCTCATGGGGACCTATTTCATTTTTTAATGAAGTTGACATAGTAAAAGAACCATCCTCATGAGGACCTATTTCATTTTTTAACGAGGTTGTTCCTATACTACCTAGTGGATCTTCTGGATCTGTTCAGTGAACCTAGTTGCCTTGTCCACATCACTATGGCTATCAACCATGGTATCTTTACCAAAGACAAAATCCAAAGGAGACCTGTGTGTGAAACTAAAATAGGTCTCAAAAGGATATCTCTGTGTAGAAGAGTGTTTGGCTCTGTTGTAAGCGTGCTGCACATAACACAAGTGTTCATCCCAAGGCATAGGATGTTTTCTGCAATATCCTCTCAGTAACTGGATGACTCTCCTATTAACTACTTCTGTTTGGCCATCTATTTGTGGATGAAAAGTTGTGATTTTCTTTAATTTGGTGTCCATCAGTTCCCACAAACTCGACCAAAACTTCCCCACAAATTGGGTGTCTCGAACAGATATAATGGAAGCGGGTAATCCAAAATGAACCCATACATGTTCAAAGAACAATTTTGTAGTTTGTTGAACTGTAATCTGTTTACTACAAGGTATCAAAATACACATTTTGCTAAACCTATCCACAATAACATATAGATAATCATGACCTTTGCCAGATTTAGGTAGTCCTCCAACAAAATACATGGAAACACTTTCCGAAGGGTGAGAAGGAACTGGCAATGGAGTGTACAAGCCTAGTTTTCTATTCCTGGGCTTGCTTTTGGCACACATGGCACACCCTCTTACATATCTAGAAATTGTCTCACATTTTCGGCCAATAGCAGAACCTTTGCAGCTGTGCAACTATTTTACTTACCCCAAAGTGACCTGATATTAAAGAAGTGTGTGCTTCCCTAATTATCTTTGCCCTCTCAGTTTGTGGAATGCATATTTTCCCACAATGGTATAAGAGTCGGTCCTTCACATGATAGTCCAATTCTTCTACTCTGTTGCCTTGACTTAAAGTTGCATATACATCTTTAAAGTTGATATCCTGAGCATATTGTTTTATGTAGCTTTCATGTAGCACCGGATTATGCTTAAGTATGGTAGATGCATTTATAATGGGTCTAGATAACATGTTTGCAACCTTGTTATGTATGCCCTTTTTATATTCGATGACTAAATGAAACTACTGTAGAAAACCCATCCATTTGTAATGTCTTGATTGCTGCAACTTATTTTGGGAGTGCAGGTATTGAAGTGGTTGATGATCAGTATGTATTACTCTCTCTTTGCCCATTAAGTAATGTTTCCACTTTTTCACACTTTGAACGAATGCATACAATTATTTATCATATGTAGGATAGCTAACTACTATAGGATTAAAAGTCTTAGAATGATAACATATGGGTTTACCATGCTGTGTCAACACTGCTCCCATGGCATAGTCACTGGCATCAGTTTGGATCTCAAATGGTCTTTGTAGATCTGGCAATGCTAATACAGGTGTTGTACTAATCTTTTCTTTCAGGGTGTGGAACATCTTCTGATGTTTGCCTCCCCATTGAAACACCTTGTTCAATCCTATCAAAGCACGTAAGGGAGCTGCAATTAAGAAAAAGTTAGAAATGAACTTCCTCCAATATTGTGTTGCTCCTAAGAAGCTTCTCACATCTGTAGCAGACTTGGGTTTAGGCCAGTTTATAATGACTGCCACTTTAGAGGGATCTATTTTCAGTTCACCCCCCCCCCGCCTACTATATGACCCAAGTAGTTTAGAGATGTTTAGCCAAATTCACATTTTGAGAGTTTAACATAAAGTTTTTCTCTTCTCAAAACATCTAATGTCTGCTTACCATGCTTTAAATGTTCTTCCCATGTTTTACTAAAAATCAAAAGGTCATCTAGATACACAATAACAAAATCATCAAGAAAAGGTCTGAGTACATCATTCATTAATCTCATGAAAGTAGCAGGATAATTAGTTAAGCCGAAAGGCATAACCAGCCATTCATACAATCCCTGCTTTGTTTTGAAAGCAGTCTTCGATGCATCTAGCTCTGTAACTCTAACCTAATGGTATCCACTGTGCAAATCCAGCTTGGTGAAATAAACAACTTCCTTTAATTGATCTAAAAGATCATCTATATGAGGAACGGGATAACATTTTTTATTTTTATCTTATTCAGTGCTCAGTAGTCAATGCACATTCTCCATGATCCATCTTTCTTTCTCACCAAAACGATTGGTGACCCACATGGTGATGTGGTAGGCCTAATGAACCCTTTCTCGAGAAACTCCTACACCTGCTTCTTGATTTTAGCATTCTCTAAAGCAGACAACCTGTACATCCCAATGTTAGGCAATGGAACATCTTGCTACAAAATAATATCATGTACTATTTCCTTTTTTGGTGGTAGACCTTTAGGTTCTTGAAACAAGACATCATACTCTGAAACAATCTTTTATATATTAGCTTGTTGATTAGCATTACAACCCTCAAATACATTGGTTTTATCAAGTTTCTTTTCCTTTACAACCATCAGTAAGAATTGTTTGCATGAAATTATCATTCTTTTCATCTGTCCTGAGTTTATGAGAGTATAATTATTCTTTAGCTTATGAGCTCTTACAAAGTATTTGATTCCATCTTTAACAAGTAGATACTTGTTCTCAGCTCTATAGAAAATAGCCTTTCTATCATACAAGTAAGGGCTTCCTAAAACAATTCCACATATATCCAAAGGAATTATATCTAACTCAACCCCATCTACAGATACTGACCCAAAAGAAAACTTGAGTTTGCACTGTCTAGTCACTTGTAGTTGTGCTTTATCATTCAACCATCCTAATGGTATGGTTTCTTATGAGGTGTAGTTGCTAATCCCAATTTCTTTACAATTGCTTCAGAAATTAGATTTACTTGTGAGCCATTATCGAAAAAAGTATCAATCTTTTGATTTTTGGAAATAACTCGAATATGGAAAAGCTCATGTATTTTTCTCTCATGTTCTTCATCAATAACAGATTGAGTAGAATTACTAGTAGATGCTTTAGAATTCTTACCTTTTATACCTGTGGCTGCCATGATTGTTTCATCTCCCGAGTCTGACCCCAAATCTTTCTAAATAGCTGCAACAGTCTTCTTATTCTTGCCCTCGGACTTCTTAGGTTTCAGCTCTAGATGCAGAATCCAACAGTGCTCATCATCATGCCCCTTCCTTTTACAATGAGTGCATGAATCTTTGCCCTTCTGTGTAGTGGTAGCCTTTCTTGCTTTCCACTTCTGCTTTCTTTTTTCCTTGCTCTTTCTTACAGTTGGTTGGGATGGTCCCCCAGCTTCTGAATTTCCATTCTTTCCTCTAGCTTCTAGATGAGTAGCTTGTACAGATACCTCATCTATACTAGTGGGATTAAACATGAGGATGGTATGCCTCATGTAGATATGTAGATGAACAATGTACTTCAAAAGAGTCTCTGGTGAGTCTAATGAGATACCCAACATCAATGCTCTCTTTCTGAACTCTTGAGTATACCCTTGCGCACTTTTCCCTTTCAACTGTTGAAGCGTTTGCCAACTCATCATGGCTTGTTGCATGTAGGCCAATGGATAGAAATTCTTTTTGATTGCAGCAACAAATTCACTCCAGACAGAGATGGTCTTACCATTTATTTTCATATCAGCTTGGGTTCTTCCTTCCCACCAAACCAAGGCTGTGCCTCCTAGGCGTAGGCTTGCCAGCTGAATCTTACTCTTGTCTAAGTCTATGTTTTATACCGTACAATACACATCAATTTGTCTAATCCAATTGTCCAACTTTTCAACATTTAACTCTCCATCATATATACGCAAATCAAATTTAACATCTAGTTTAATCAAAGATTTCTTATTATGCACAGGGCTATTAGGAGGTGTGAGAAAGCTTTCCTCTTTCCCTTTTCCTTTTGAGTGGTCATGGGAATGGGACTCATCTTTTTCTTTATCTTGTTCAGAACCTGATAAATCTTCATCCTTGTGCTTTCTAAAGTCGCGATACATTTCTTCTACCATAGACTTTATAGCTAGGAAACTCACTATGAATTGAGGGTCTCGCCCCATAGAACCTTCCTCTAACATTTTTTTCCGAGAATAGACTCTCCCAATTTCAGGATTAGTTTCCACCAACTCTCCTTCTCCTAATTTGAGCTTTGATCTAGTGAGCATTCACAGCTAAACCAACACAAGTTTGTCTAACCTTACAACCTAAAGCTCTAATACCACTTTATCTGTTAATCACCCTATGAGTGACATCAGTTGAAGATTTATTAAACAAAGGTATCACAGACTCATGTGTTGGTGTGTGTTCTATGTTATTTAAGCAACGTATTAATCTGATTGCCAACACACAGAAATTTAAATGGAAATACAATAGAGGAATACAATAAGCAAACACAAAGACACAAGAATTTTAATAAGGAGTTCACCCTATCCTCCAGGGCTACATCTTTGGTCCAGCTTTCAGTGGTGGCCTTGTTTTATTGTGTCTTTAAGCACAAAATTACAATGCAGGGACTCAATGTGAGTTCTCCTGAAGCAAGTTTGCTTGGCAGGGTGGTTTTTGGATTCCCCAAGCCACTGGTGTACACAGAATCTTCTTCTTCCTACCAACTCTGTGACCTTCTGGTCTACAGTGAAAAGAGCTGAATGTGGTGCTCAGTCTAGAAAGATTCCTCTATGGGATAGCTTGAATATCTCAAGCTCTCTGGTGCTCGATCCTACCGATGGTCAGCTCGGCCCTCTGTCTCTTTTTGCTTTTGCTTTACTGCCTTCTTCTTTGGTTTCTGTATCTCAGTATTCAGTCCTCCTCTCGGGGTTCACTCTGACTGAAAAACTGTGTATTCTATCTCTGTTGATTCACCTTCTGTAGCTGCACTTGGAGTTCCCTGTTCGGCATCATCATGAATGCTCAGGGAGTGGCCACATGTCCTCCTCTAAATGGCGCTAGCCTACTTTTTCGGTTCATTTCTTCAGTTACGTCATGGATTTGTTCTTCCTCCACCGTGGCAGTCAAATGGATTCCAAATCCTTCTAAAATGCGGCGTGTTCCTTCATCGATTCCACTTCCTTCATCAGGCATGATCTGAGTCGTCCAATCTGGGTCCCCCAGATCCAATGTCATATGCACGTTCCATGCGGTTGACTTGCTCGACTGATAGTGTGCGACCAACGACAGTTTTCTTTCACCTCTACTTGTCACATGTCGATCGATTTATGGGATCGCTCCAATTTCTCCAAAACCACTTACCGTTTGAGGGCACCCCAACCAATACCACTCGTTTTTCAGAGTGCGGATCCCACCTTATCCTTTAGCGCTTTTTCGCCTTTCACTCATGGTTCTTTGGCTTACTACGTGACCAGGTGCTCGAGGCTCCTCAATTTTGGCCCTATTCACCCAGAGAAGCGCTAATCGTGCATCAAAATCCACCTCCTTTTCCCGATCCAGGGCTCCTAGGGGCTACTTTGACCTCATGCGCAGTCTCCATGGGCCTCAATCAGTGCACTTTGACCGAGGTCCTTGTTGTTCCACGCTGGCTTTCATTGCCTTTAGCTCGGGGGTTTTTTTGATCATGGTTCTGAATTCTTTAGATATTTGTCATGACCTGATACAGTCATGGTTCTTTGACAGTCTTTTATGGATCCAATTCAGATCAATGAACTAGTGGAGGTTGAAGGGAAATCTTTCGATAACGGGTCGGAAGATGAGGTTGAGAAGTTGTAAGGTTATCCAACATGTTAGAGGCTTCATCCATTTAAGGACAAAGGTGAATATGATTATGCCCTTCACATAACCTACAAGGAAATTCAACTTTTCCTTTTTTCCCATGGGATTTACTACCACTAGTTGAAGGTTTATCAGTAACATGATCTTCAAAGGCTGATAAAAAAGGTTGATGGGAACCTGTGGACCACACTTATAATATATGGGGAACACCAGGACATTATCTAATAAGGTTGTCACCCCTACATAACATGCAAGGGAATTTCACTTTTTAGGGCTAATTGGAATATTTTTCAACATAAACTACATTGGTAGCAATGAATACTTGGTTAACATTTTGGTTATTTTTCTTCTTCTTAATATCCCTTTTCTTCTTCTTCTTATCCACTTGGTTACTAGCTTGCAAGCTTTCGCCAAAGCCCAACTTTAAGATCAACAAAAGACTGATAATGCTAAGGTGGAGGAGAGCTTGGTTGAGGAGAAGTTTGGACATTCAAAACCATAGGGGTTGAAAATGACCGAACTTGAAAACCAATGGTAAACCCAAGAAGGAGCAATGTTGCCATATAGGGAGCAAAAACATTTCCAAAGGAAGGAAAAGGACTAGGATTCTTATCAAATGGGTTTCCTTATTTGGTAGATTATGGAAATGTCGCCATTAGTCTCAACCTAAGATCTAGTAAGGCATATTTCGATAAGAAGGATGTTTTTTCCGCAGTCAATTAATTGATTTTAGAACTTAATAAAAATAAAATAAAAAGGGGTGATCTAGGAAAAATGGTTTACCAAGTATTCATGAATAGCAATATACACCTTGGTGGAACCAAGGAATTAACATACGGTGGCTAATATCCCTGAACGTTGTGTTCATTGTATCATGTCTACATGGCGGCTAACTCGGTTACCTTTGGCTAAAGGATAGAAACCTAGTGGGTTCTCCCAATATAAACATGATAGTACGAGGAGCACAAGTCTGTGTTAGCATTGGCTAATGCATAATCATTCGATGAGA
The DNA here is from genome assembly GCA_000404065.3 of Pinus taeda. Taxonomy (NCBI): domain Eukaryota; kingdom Viridiplantae; phylum Streptophyta; class Pinopsida; order Pinales; family Pinaceae; genus Pinus; species Pinus taeda. Next base: position 124,027 of record APFE031346602.1, read on the forward strand.
GCATTCCCATATACTTTCCATACGTGGAGCGCCTCCTAATATACCCGAAGGTATTGGAGAATGATCTTATATACTTCTGTACGTGGAACGTGATGTCACCCTCAAGATACAACGTTGGCAGATAATGAAATCTGCTAGGTTTATAGAAGCCAAAACACATCTCTAGCCTATACCTATAAATGTTTGCATTAAGTTCCAAATTCTCCTTAGGTTAATTGAGGTAAATTTTAAGTTTATCTTCAATTAAGTTCCATTTTAAGGCTCAAAATGATGTCGTATGAACTCTTATGATGCAACTATATGAGAAAAGAAAAAATTTCTATTTCGATGAAAGCTAAACTAATATTGGGAAGATGTTTCAATCAATAATGCATCAAACAAAACACCTCCTACTAACTTTCACTTTCATCTTCCAAATGTAATGCCAAAAAGTAAAAATGATTTTTCATGTTCCACTATCCTAAATGCAACTTGTCAAGAGTAAAATGATTTTAACTTTTACTAGATGCACTTATATGAATCATGCTTTTTTTTTTGAATGATTTACTGCACCTAATTCACTCTTTAGCTTTCAATCACCAAAAAAATTAATCTATTTTCAATGATGAATATCAAAAAATAACTTTTCAATGCAAGTAATCTAATGCACTTTTACAAAAAGAAATTTTGAGAGACAAGTTAAAACAAATGCAAAATGATGTTTTCAATGATTTTCCACAAAATCAATAGCCAATCAATCATCAAAACAAACATCTCAATGACACAAACAAGCAGCAAGAGATGACCATTTGACTAGAAACCCTAGAACTCAATTAGATTTCACTTCAAAGCCAATGGGACAAATCTTGCAAATTATTCAAGAAATCAATCAAAAACACTAAAAAATCCAAGTATATAGCATAGGAAAATACCTCAGAAGTTTAGACACACTAGACCCTATGATAGAAACCGTATATTTTATCAATTCTCTAAGAACAACATGAATGTCACAGTCAAACCCGTGGTGAAAGGGTTTTCAATGCGATTGTTAATAAGAAGAGTGTGCTGGAAGTGTGACTATTCCAAGAAAAAACATGTTGGGAAAGAAAGATAGGAAAAAATTAAGACAATTCAACAAGCAATCCAAACCTAACACTCTAAAGTAGCGACCATTCAAAGTGAAAACCTATACAGAATCCAAGTGACAGATAATTCGACAGTTGACCAAACTAATCAAAAGACCAAACACAAGAAAGAGGTAGAAAGGGAAATAGGTTCCCCAATGTTGCTACCATTTTTTTGTGAAGATAAATCCCTTCCGCAGACAAAACCGATCTCTCTAGTCCTATGAGAGATTCTAGCAACAAACTGGACAAAATAGTGCAAAACTTTCCTAGATTATGTTGAAAGATACAAAGTGAGAGAGAGAAACCTACCTCACTCTAATGCTAAGCACTCAAACTTTGATGATGATCTTGACTCCTTAGCTTCTAGGCTCACTCCTCTCTATCTCTTGTGTCTGAATAGCAAAGGAGAGATCAAAAGACAACAAGAGATACAAGAGTATACATAGTATAATTCAAACATAAACTACATGATAGATAAAGGAGCATCATGCTAAATGAATAAATATTTAGACATTCATGGAAAGTAAACACTAGATGTATATATTAATGAATCAAAAAGGGAAGCATATAACCATTCCCTTGATGGTGGAGACCTCCATTGTAGAGGATTCCCAAGTCCAAGAAAATATCATTCAGGCACTACTTCTCCTTACTTAGATGGGCAACATTTTGGCATAGGTTCAACATAGAAATGAAATAAAGAAGTGACAAACCATTTGGGGATGGAAGGGATTTGATTTATAGGATGGGAGAGGGAGTTAGGGATCCACAAAAGAGGTAGGAAGGTCAACATATCAAGGGGAAGATCCATAAAGGAAGGATCAAGAAATCAAAATGGGAGAGCTTGACCATATCTCTATCCAACAACATTAACTCGTTGTTCTCGAAGATTCTCGTAGGCAAAGATTCTCCTCCACTTTAGGAAAGATTTCAGGAAGAGGTTTAATGCTGGTTTTCATATCAAAAGCCATGCTAGAAGTGGTAGGTTAGCATGATGCAACAGAGCATCAACACGGGCCAACAATAGTACAAAGCGTGTTGGTGCTGAAAAGTAGGGTTTCAGGCAAATCTCTCAGGAATTTTCTCAGGGCAACTCTTTTTCTATTCTTCAGGGATATTTATGTATGTGCTTCACAGTGAGTACACTTCACAATTTTCGTCACTTTGCAACACTTGTGACATGGATGACACAAAGTGCGACACTTAGGATATGAGACTGGGAGTGTGACAAAATATTGTATAACACTAAGCTAGTAGTTCTATACATTGGTAATTATGATATATAAATTAATAGTTTACTATAAAACTTCATGAATCTTTAGAATTTCATTTTTACAATATTAATTTTTATCTTTATATTTTCTTTTATAGGAGAAGAGGATTTTATAATGAGGATGAAGAGTTATAAAATTAGTGTCTCTATATATACACACATATTTCTTTAAATTTAATTGAAATAATGATAATAAGAAATTTATAAATATATAATTGTGTGGACAAACACATTTTATAGTCCACTATGAAGGCAATGTGCAATTTAGTCCTTGGTCAACTTGGATTTTACACATTTACTCTTAAAATAAAAATAAAATATTCTCTAACTAGAAAAGTGGTGTCAACCATAGTAGAACAATAAACAATATGCATGTTTAGTTAGTTTTAATTAAAATAATTATAAAATATTAATAATCTCAACCTCACTATGGTCACTAGAGTTGTTAATGATATTACAACCCAATGTTGTAAAAAAAATTCACTCGTTTCTAGTGATGAATAAAATATTTGGATGTCCAGCGTTAGTAAGATGTTTAAACATTATACTTTTCAAAAATATTTCAACATGTGATTTAGATAAAAATTTTGAAGATCTATGTTAACTAATCTATGCTGATATCAACTTCATATTTATTTCTATATATAAAGAAAATGTCTATTAGTGTCGGTATCTTCATCCCTCCATCAGTGATCAAAATTTCTCTTTTTGCATGCATGTTAGGTGTCCCATCAGATCAGTTGCATTCCATTAGGTCATGGATCAACTGATGAAAGTGGTTCATTATCAAAATTTTCCCTCATTGTTTTTACCTGCTAGCCTATTTCACAAATTCAGGTCATTTACAGTCATTTTTTTATCATTACACTTGCAGAAGTCATTTTAGAGTTTTCAAGTCTCATTAAGTCTAGGGTTTGCCACCATGGTCTTCAAAAGCTCAATAAGAAGTCAGCAGGCACATGAGGATGTCTAATAAGTTCATAAATCACAAATTTTACGAATGATTTGCTCCATAAATAGTTTTTACCTCAAAACTCTGTTTTGAGGTGAAAACATAGTTTTTCTATTTCATGTAAAATTTTTATGTAATTTTATGTTTTCATATGTAATAAAGCATCATCTACAGCCCTTGGTCACCTTGCCAAACTCCAGCACCCCAGCTCCTATAAAAGAAACAAAAACATCCAGGCATTAGTCCATCAAATGAAAAAAAAGAGCCAAACTGCAAAAGCAGGGTTTTTAAAAGCAAAGTGAAAGGGAACTTTAGAAAGTGGGTTTTTTCTAAATGAAAAATTAGATTCCAAATGTATATAAAGTGATCCTTTGTGTTAGAAGACCTCATTTTTGCTAAAGAGAGAGAGAAAGAGGAAAAATCACATTTGAGGAGAAACAAGTGAAAGGTACATCAAAAAACTTCAATTTTCACTATTGCAATGCACCTGTCAGGCGCTACGCACCAGGCGCAGGATTTGCAAAGGGATTTCAATGCACGCTACGCACCTGGGTGTTGGCGCGATGCATCTGTTGTTCGAGCTTCAAAACCAATTTTCTCACCCTCCTCTGCCTCCAAATGCACAAATAACCTCTTGGAAAGTATACCCTCTCATCTGGCCTAGCAAGAGATTGTTTCATCTATGGTGGTGATTTGAATATTGAAAAATGAAACCCTAACTGCTCTACAAGTTGCCTTGAAAAAACTGTCTAGAATTTTGTAGTTTTTGTTGTTTTTGTTGTTTTCACTCGTATGATTTTCCCACATCCCATCCCCCTGCACTAAATTTCCCTAAATCCCTTCTGCTTTCCCTCTCCCATTGACACTCGCCTTACCCCCTATCATCGAACCTTAAACCCTATACATAAATCCTATCATTCCTAAACCCTAATTCCATTTTCCTAAACCCTCCTTTACATTTATACTATCAGTGAACCCTTTTATCCCCAAAAGAAAAACAACAGTCACCCTATATTTGAGAAAATCTCTTCGTACTCATCTACATTTGCAAGAATGCAAACAGATTCAACATATGAAAGGGATGAGGAAATTGTGGGTGATTCCTCCCAAGAGATACATGCACCAAGAAAACCACATAAGGGAGGAAAACACATCTGGGAGGAGCCCACCACACTCACAGAGTCACTAGCTTGCCCTCTTGCAATAACATGTTTTAAACATCAGTCTTGCTACCATTTTTGTGAGATGGTGGAGAGGGTGAAATACCACCATGAACTTGCTAGGCTATTTGTCCTTCATCTTCACAATGCCTAGGTGAACTTAGCAAGTGTTTCCTTCAATTTGACACCTGAAACCATAGCTATAGCAACAGGTATTCCAAATGTGGGTGAACAGTGGAACAAAGGACAGCTTGTGGGCAAAGAGAATTATGAGCCTTATGTCAAGGCTAGTTATCAAAAGCAAATCAGTAGGGTCTTTCCTTTCAGATACCTACAGGACACATATGCTCCGGTCATGAAGCTCATTATCAAATATTTCACCTGTGAAGGCATTTTTTCTCACTTGTACACTTACCATGTTAGATTATTGATGCATTTCACTAGTGTGAGGATGATGAACCTCCCCTATTTCATCTATAGAAATATTGAGAAGATGGCTACATTGGTGCAAAGGAAACCTCTTCCTTAATAGTTCAATATCCTTTATCATTTTTCATTGATCAATGTTGTTATTTTGCATCAGCTAAGCTTGTTGAGTATTTCATGGGATACTTTCTTTTCACATGAGGTTTTCAAAAGCCCTTAGGTGACCCCATCAGTGTTTCAAGAGGAAGGAGGACCTTCAAATCAGCCAAAGGTTCATGAGACTCAAACTACAGGTGTGCCAATATTTGTCACTTATGAAAAACGCACAAGGCGACTATTTGCAGTTGCCAAACGAGTATTATCTCCACCTGGGGTGGAAGGGGTCTCGTTTCCTTTATCAGACCACAAGAAAATGCTATCTTCACTTGAGGTGAAAGTGGCTTTGCCTTCTTCTTCAGCAGAGAAGGTATAGAACAGAGGGAAGCAACCATTTCATGATCAAGGTCCTTCTGAAGGTCAGGAGAGAGATTTTGTTTTGATTCAGGAGGAGGATATTGATTTGATCTCGCAAAAATCAAGCCTCAAGGAGGTCATTAGAGAGAAAGAAGCTTACATCCACGCCTTATCACTTGACCTTGAGAGGGATAAGTGGATTATCAACTTCCTTGAGCAAGAAAACAAGTAGCTTACTAACAAACAAAAACTCCTGGAGCTGCAAGTCATTAAAGAAAACCTGCAAAAGTCCAAGAGGGAAAAAGGAAAGTTGACATCCATTGAGCAAAAGGACAATGACCAAGAATATGTGTTGGAGATGGTGAATATCCACATTGAGAAGCTTTTGGACAAGGCGAACAAATAAAATTAGAACATGTTGCACCATATGGCTTATCACTACTTGGCCCAAAATAAAATCTGCAAGACAAGGATAAGGTACCTAAAAGCCAAGTTAAGGAGAGCCTTAAAAGCCAAAAAGGAGCATGATAAACTTAGAATCTTGGCTGAAGCATCATTGGCCCAGCATAGCACCTGACATAGATCACTCATGCCAAATTTCAAGAAATTTGGTGAACATTTTGACATTTTTGAATTTTTCAAGGAAAAACAGCTTTTTCCGGCAAGTGCATAGCACCACTGTGCTCACTTTTGATAGGGACCTCCATTTGAATAAAACTTGGAATTTTTAGATTCCTTATGAAAATTTGTGCATACTCAAAAATTAATAGGAAATTTTGACAAGTTTTGGACCTCCAAAAGGGCGAAAAACACCCAAAACATGCCGTCTCTGCCACTTTTTGGCCACACAAGAAGCAGTCTTGGGCGATTGCAATTTTGGAGGGGCAAATGGACTCCAAATCAAAAAGTTCAAGTTTCTATAGAACGTAGACTCACCATGATTTCCAACGAGCTATCTTGTACCTAATTTGGACCTCAGGAAGCCCTCCAAAAGCATCTTGAAAAAACCACTACGCACAGAAAAATGGCGTTATGCACAGGATGAAAAAGTGCCAAATTTACTCAAAAACTCTGTTTTTCACCTAGTTTTCTTCTAGTTTGACTTTTTCTCTCTTATGGTCAAATTCATGATGTGACATGATGTAAATTGATGTACTAAGATGTAAAAATGTTAAAAATTAACTTGATAAGGTAGATGCATCAGTTGTAGGTGGTTTAGAGTTGAATGAATCAGTTCCCAAGGTTTTAGAGGCAACCTGTTCCACTGCGTATTTTTGTGTTCCTAGTCTAGATATGGTTGAAACCACCCCTCTTCTCATGGATTCGACCCCTGATGGATAGCGCAGGTGGTTTGGAGGTCTATATCATGTGTTTTTTCATTCATTTGTAAGGGTTGGACTCTTGTGGATGCATTGAGCACTATTGTACATCACTTCTGTAGTTTGGCAAGGAAATAAACCAAGGTTTTGCAGCATTTTGTGGGATTCTTGTTGTAATGTGATTTAGAATTGTTTTCTTCTTAGTTATTCAGTGATCTTATGTTTATGTGTGCCATCATCTCTTTTATTCTTCATAGCTAAATGAATCAAGTGTAAAAGGTAGAATTCATTGATGTTTCAGTGCTCTGCCTTGGGGTTTATTTAGTTTTACATGTTTT
>APFE031346605.1:7534-21896 GCA_000404065.3 Pinus taeda
CAGTAATGCTATATAATGAGCATTGTAACATATTTTCTAATGAATCATTCTTTTCTTCTTTCAATTTTCTTTTAATGTTTTTGCTCTGCAAAGCTGTGTGTTCAACCTTTGCTAGTTAGATTCATCTGTGCAGGTTTTCTAACACATTTACAATCCCCAAAGACAATTTAATTCTGTCGACGAAAAAGGGAAATTTGTTTTGATGTCTTGGCGATGTGACATATTGCGCTCTCGGGTTGCCTGATTGCACAATTGATTTCAGCAAAATGAAACGCTAGCAGATAACTATATCTTTAGTTAATCATTACTTGGAATAAACATAAATATATGACATGCGAAAAACTTTCCACTTTACTGTTTTATTTAAAGACATTTTTATTCATTAAAATATTGAAATGATGAAATCCCTGTCCAAAACTTTGCACATCAAGAGAAACATGTAACTCCAATATACCAGAGTTCCTATCAATTGCTCAAACCTTACCTTCAATACACGATATTATCTATGATAATGCAATGCCATTGACATTTGGATTATGACAATTTTGTTCTAGTTGTTACGTAATGGTTTTAATTTTCGTAACGAAATATAACAATTGCCAACTATAACAAGTTCGCGTTGCACACGGCATACCTGCCGAAAATAGTAATTGTGTTTTCCTTGATTCATTAAGAAATGAAACATTGTTTAATTTAATTGACTAATCGGTCCCATTATTTATTTTAATTATCCAGCACAGGGAAATGGACCTTATAATGCACTGGTCAAAAAAGGATCATTCACAGAAAATGACATCGCTCCACATATAAATAAACAAAATGTTTTTCCATCGATTTTGATTATACACAAACAAAAGCAGTTTGCTCGGACCTCTCAGTTCAAGAAGATTGATTTAAAAAGATTTCATAGGAAAAAACATAGTTACAAAAGCATGTACCCCCTATATTAGTAAAACAAACTCTCTGTATTCAGGAACAGTCACCAGAGAAATTTGCCTACTACATCTCTCAGCAGACAGATCTACAAACAGAATGAGTGTCATGTAAGTCACACAGTATCTGATCCAAATGGGCATAGGATGAAGTCAGTACTCGTCATCATCATATCCACCATTTCTATTTATTTTTGCTTCCTTTTCTGCCTGGATGTAACATATGACAAAATAACAAGAAACTCAATCAGATATCTACACCAACATTTCTGTGAATCTAGTTAGATGAAAAAAATATATATATGCAGAAATAAGATTAACCAATTAGGGTTTATATCACAGAGCAATGCCTTAACCAACCGATACCAGGTAGTTAGACAACACCTATCATGAACTTGGTGGTAATAACTACATTGTGGCAGTGCTCTGCATGTTTTTAAGATGCAGAATATGTAAGTAACCAATGTCAAGGACATTTTTAGAGATATTTGAAGATGATCAGCAATACTTCAAAAAATTAACCACATATCTGTGAAATTTTCTGAGTTTTAAGATTTCTGAGAGTTAACAGCACAGCATACCCTTTTCATGGCTCTATCAAGTGCATCGGGTCCATATTGGTGAACAAAGCGTTCTACAGAATTTTTGGTACTAGGGCTCATCGCGTTCATGATCCTCTGACTAGGGCTGAACCTTGCATTGGGGTTCAGAAGCATCTGCCTGACAAAGTTCTCATGCACATAAGCTGCCCCATTGAACACTGGCAGCACCAGCCAGCAGGTGGCTATCAGTTTGACATAAGGCCAGAATGGCAACCTGTAAATGCAACCCAAAACTCAGCTCTTGGAACTGAAAGACCATTAGTCCAGAGATAATTTGGCAGAGATTCTTCTTACCATTCTAGCAGATGAGAGAAGGAAAGCTCAAACAGTGTAATGAACGAGTATAGAACCAGTACGTCAGCCACTGCTGATCATCCAGCCGAGATGGACTCTCTATATAGCTCTGATGGAGGAATATCTGCATAAATTAAGACAACCCACTACATTTATCACCAAAACACAGATACGAATCAGAAAAAGATTTGAATACATACCACCATATGGAGAAAGAAACAGAAGCCAGAGAAACAAGACCCGGCTAAGACCACAATACAGATAATGTAAACAACATGACTAAGATATACAAGGTATAATATACTGACTTCAATTACCTTGGAGCCATAGAGCGAGAGCAACAGGTGCAAGAAGAAGCATCCCAGGAACCAGAAGCCAGAATATGGAAGGTGCAAAAAGTTTTCCAGAACCAAAGGCGGAGGAAAACCAGACTAATGACAGAAACCGTCGGTAAAAAACGAGTAAAACCCCTGATGAATGAAGTGAAAATATTTATAGGAGGAAAATACAGAAGAGTGTCCAAACCTAGGTGGAGGTCAATGGAAACAAACATGCAAGTGTAGCATGTCCAGAAAAAACGTGTAATGGAAAAAGGCCAGGGTGATGGAGCACAATGGCGCATGGAAGGAACGTGTCACCATATGTGAATGAACACCAGCTGTCGCAAACGATGATCCTGTAGGTGGCTCAGCAAGCTCCAGTTGAACCAGTTTAAAAAACATTGGGTAAATAGCTCAGTCCACCCAAATTAAAATAATAATCCAAAAACTTTGGTTAAAAGCCCAATTTCGATTAAAAGAAAAATTTGACGTCGGCAATAAGACCACAAAAACTTTGGTTAAAAGCCCAATTTTGCTTAAAAGTAAATTTGAGGTCGGCAATAAGACCCCAAAGCTGAATAGCCAATGAAAATCATCAAAAAATATTTAAATGATTTTAAAAATTCACTTTTTCCGGAAAACTTTGGTTAAAGTATTGAATATCGATTGATATAAAAAAAAGTCAACGAAATTAATTGATAGTCAGAGCGATATCGATCGCTATAATACCTGCTTCGGCCGGTATAATAATCATCTCAATAGTCAAAGAAGTGGTGGAATATTTGTAATAACCATATTATTATAGGTTGTTTTTAACTCGAAGAATAATTTGTTTGTTTGATAAAGGTGTGCGTAATTAATGCCTAATGAGAGTCAAAATTGTGTTGAATTTAATTGGAAAAGTATTTCTTACGTTCGAAAATCTCATTTCTCATTACATTGACTAAGCCGGGACTTGAGCAATGGTTATCTTCGATTATGAGGACATAAGATATTACAGTATAATCAATATCAATGTGTAAACATGACATTATAGCCTTGTCATTAATGTCAGCGTAGACCCAAGCATAAATACCTGAATTTAAAGGTTGTTTCGTAAATGAGGATTGCATTCATTAAGTACCAAGGAGATCTAGCGCAGTACGACAAGTGTAAGATCCTGCAGCTGCTCACCGTAAAATAATGATTACAGAAGAAGAGTGAAGCAATCAGATAAATTAAATTGGAAATTTGAAAAAAAAAAAAAAATTAGTATTATATGGTTAACTTTATCCAACAACATTTGATTTTTAGTCTAACATAAGATAATTGCCAGTAAAAAATAATAATTTACAAAAAAATAATTAATGCATAATAAAAACAAAACCAATATATAAAATACAAATATAATAAATATAAAACATATATAAATAAATAAATACATATTTATAAACATTTACCGTGATGCATCAGTTTTATTTAACTCTACGCAAATAAAAAACCTACCAAAACACTACTTTCTCATAGTAATATTTTGAATTATGTTCCCGACTCCCGACCAAGTTATACCTCATTGGCAACGCCTATTTCCACCCCTAGAGATCCATTAAGATACTCTAAGGACAGTTTTGGGAGATGGGTTCTGACATCGGTTTTGGCTGTCAACCTGTGTGCATCATTTCTTCAGCTAATAGATTCCGATTAACCATGGCTTATGTCGATGCCACATGATCCACCATGCACATGATTATGTCGATGCCACATGATCCACCATGCGCATGATAGATCCCAAAAATTTCGTTGACAGTACACCATGCGTTTGGAGGTTATGGCATGGAGCATACATGAGGTTATGCACGGGCGAATAAAATTCAAATTTGAAATGGTGTTGCCAGCGATGGAAGACATATTGTAACGACCTGCAGCTCTGGCATAGGTGCGAGCTCACGTCTTAAGTGTGCGATGACATAATGCGCACAAGTGAGAAGGGGGCGAGCTGTTTATATGCATGGAGCATGGGTGTTAACTTGTATGGAGGCCGACATGAGACTTAGGGGGGCTTTTGCAATGGAGTAACGGCGTGGGTGAGGTCGGCTGGGCAAGCCATGACCTCCCCTACAATGCATATATATTGGAGTGCGTTGGAACTCATTTGGTCATCACATAATTGCTCAACATCATTTGCTCATGTAGGAGAGGCGCAGAACTACAAGGTGGACGCACAAGAAAGGAAAGGTGCAGATTTGGAGGATGCGCCCGTTCTTGGGCAAGGACGCACGGAGTTAGGTGTTCTTCTTGGTTTTGGGTGAAGGTGCGGGCAGGAGCGCCCAGTGGTTGGGTGAGGGCGTGCACGGGTGTGTGGCGCCCGACAGTCAATTGAGGCGTGCACGGGTGTGGCGCCCGGTTTGTGCGAAGGTGCCCGACGGTGAAAAGGAGGAGCGCCCGGTTTGTGCGACGACTTGGCATGGGTGTCTTGGCGACTCGGGTGAGCGCCCACCTGTCGTGCAAGTGTGCACGGTGACTTGGTGGAGTGTTGAGATTGTGAACGGAGGTGTGTCTCGGGCAGAGGCACCCGTGTGTGGCGACTTGGAGGCACGCCCGAGTTGGGCAAACAACACGATCGTGCGACGAGGTGAACGAAGGGTTGGTGAGTCGTGCGGCAACCGTGCAGAGGTGCCGACGAGCTGGGCAACCGATTTTGTCGAAGTTGTGAAAAATTGGCTAAGTGTAAATTTGGGGTTTCCCAATGTTGGAGAGGTAAATCCCCTCTACAGATAGAGGCGATCCCTACTAGCCCAGAACGGGTCTAGCAACAATCAATCAATGCTACTATGCAAGCTCCTAGTTGCAATTAAAAGTGGGTAATGAACACTACTTGGATTCCAGCGCTATTGTTTGATGAAGAGAATGTCGCTCCTACTCCTTGCGCTCTGGTCGGTCAAGATCCTCACTATCCTCCGGTGGATGGACACCTGCACATGCAAGAGAAGACAAACACAAGCGTGAAATCTAGTAAAAGAACTATACATCAGCCAGAAAGGATGTATTCACATTAACCATTATAAGACAAATGAGAATGGAACCATAACAGTAGTCATCTATTTTTATTATCAAAAACAGAGAAAGGTACAACCAATGTTCTGACGCTGAGTCCTTCTCAAGAGGGTCCAGCCAGCAAGTCTCATAAGCATTCACCCTTGGAGGTAGATCTCCCAAGACAAACAACTCTCTCTCTCACACAAGGAAACAAGAATTCACAACCTTCCTTAAGCTCTCTAGCAATCCACACTTAACACACCAACTGCCTATTAGGAGAAGCACCAAACACACTATGAATTCCCTTCTGTCAAAAAGTATATCCAAAAACTATCTGCTCATGGCAATGGTGGAGGCTTATATAGGAGAAGGAGTCTCCATGAATGGTGGAAGGATAAGCTTATCTCCAAGAAAGGTGGCGCATATGACGAACAGACATGCCATAGAAGGGAAGGCGACATTCAAAAAGCCAACAACCAGGTCTGGAGTCATCTGGAAGGCTGGCTGTTAGAACAAATTCGCCTAAACAGGATCAGCGCGGGTGAATAACTAGACTAGCCCGCTGACGTCGCATCTCAGTAACGGGGGAAGCTATGTCAGCGCGATTTAATACAAGCAGAGGATGCGCTGGCTATGAAATTCGATCAGCGCGGAAAACCCGTGTGCTTCCGCGCTGGCAGCGCATCAGTTGCACTAGAAGCCGCCAGTCAGCGCGGTTATTTCAGTAACAGTCGCGATGATCAAATAAACTTTGGCATAGAGGGTTATTTGGCCAATTCAGAGAGCATGAACATGATAGATTTGATTTCATGACACAGTAGGGAGACTGACAAGGAGACAGTGACAAATTACTGTGTAACACCCAAGATTTAACTTGTGCATTGTAAAAGTAAAGATTGTATAATATATTGATATCGAGCAGATTCATATTGCAGGGAGTTGCCCCTCCCTTTATACTGTTGTGCATTTCTCTTGTATAATGTTGTTGATAATGAATGTGTATGGGTATTCATTGGTATAAAGGAACACATTAATAATACTTGGTTGCGAAACACAAACTAAGTAGGAAAAGTGGAATGTTAGGCGTAGTCTACGATCGTAAGTATTGGTGAAAAGAAAATGATTTGTAGTGCCGCACCTCGCCTAGCACGGTTGGAAGACTATCGTAGGCTTGGGGGCGTGACAGTTGGTATCAGAGTTGGTTAGAGCAAGGTTGCTCATGACGAAGTGATAGTGGAAGCAGGTACTTGCAGGTGAAGGAAGCTAGTTTCACATACAAGTGGAACAAGGGCTGGTTCATGGTTGCAGGGAACTGGGTGAAGCTGGTGAAATAGGTTTAGCAGGGGTGAAGCTTAGTGCTTGGACCAAGCTGAATGAAAAGGCATGGCAGGTTTGGAAGAATGCGAAGGGAAGCTCTTTCTTACCTTATATAGGTTGAAGCGGATGAACGAGGAGAATCCCCGGATTCGAGAGAAGCTTGCAGTCTTGGAAAAGAATGTTGAAGACGAGCTTCTTCAACTTGGATGGACAATGGAGCAAGATGAAGTTGCAGATTGGACTGACAAGGAAGAGGAAGCCATGATAGTTGAAGATGTTGCAGACATAACCATGATGGAAGATGAACTTGAGGTTGATCAAGTTGAACCAGGATCGTGCAGTTTGCAGACATGGATGGATGAGGATACTCATATGGAGGAATCTCATGATGATGATGTAAGTACTATTGATACTTGTGTTTCACTTGAGCATTTGGTAGATGGACCGTATGCAGGGAAGGGCAAAAGTAATTTTCCGATGCTGGGGAGCATCTTCCCATGGATGTTTATGATGAGACCTTGTATGGAGAAGCAAGGATTGTTGATTGTTGCAGGACTTATTGGGGTTGTTTGTGACCTTATGGTAGAAGGTACAAAGGTCTGTGACAAGGGAGGAACATGATGATTGTTGCAGAGGAATGGGTCATGCTTTAGCCACATGGTTAAGTGCCCGGCATGACTCATGGACAGATTGGAGGGCACACTTGAGTTGCTTGGGTGGACTTCTCATGGCCGAGACCAAGAGCAAGTCTTGGTGGAACCTTTAGTGGGGGAGCTATGATGGAGAGACTCATGTGATGATGATATGGTTGGGTGACCGAGTTCACTAGACCGAAGATTGCAGACTTAGATGGGGATGACCGATTGTTGTGATGGGTCTACTTGGTTGGACTACATGAGCAGCTTAGTCATGGACATCAGGTTGGAGACATGGAGCATGGCAGTCTTATGCAGGGACATTATGTGGGAGCACTTGTAGAGGTGTCACTTATGGGCATCCAATGAAGAGTGCCAAGTAGGGATGTTGTGCAGATGGATTTGCTAGTGTGACATGGAGATATATTACTTATGAACCGATGGAGAGGTTGTGCACTCTTGTACAACAAGGCCATGGACTTGGATAGAGTTCTCAGCAGACTATGGGGCATTCTTACTAAATGGAGAGCTGAGGCATCTTGCAGAGACCTTTGGGCCGAGAATTTTATGCTTGTTGAGATGTTGGTTGGGGATGGCTTATGGAGCTCATGATGACATGAGATTGTTGTGACTTTTGGGGACTTCATATATGGTGGACTTAGAGGATCTGATGCATTGAGGAGCTGAGGTCAGGGACTTTGATGCAGGATGGGGTGCATACTTTCAAGTACATGCATGGGACATGGCTTGGAAGAGTGACTTGATGTAGAGGATCGATATGAGGAACTTTGGAGTGATGGAGTTACGATGATGATGATGCCTTGGTGGCAACACTTTGGCATGGGTTGAGCTGAGACTCAACTACTTTTGACACATGGGAGCTGATTGATCTATGATCATGGGCAACACATGGATAGATGAGGCAGGTGTATAATTGTTTCTATGGCAGACTTGAGGGATGACACATTGCAAATGTGATGGAGGTAGCTTCATGGACATAGATGTGGCACATTGAGAGTTGGATTTGATGAGATGGTCTCTTCATATTGAGGAGGCACACATATGGATGATGTTGGGATAGATGTGGCTGATTTCCTTTAGCACATTGGTACCAAACATCATGGACATGTTGCAGATGAGATGAGGGCTACTTCATGGACCTGAGCATGGTTTACTTATGGAGATGGATTCTTGATCGAGTTCAGGATGTGACAGGATGCTTTGAGGAACAACTGATGGCGGCATGAGGATGTGCATTCTCATGGTTTGAGCGTGATGGTTGGACTGATCACCCGACTAGTTCAGACATGGGGGTTAACAGTGTACAGAGATGTGTTAGCATTGTGTTGGAGTATCATGGCAGAGTTCACATGGGGACGACACATGATGAGGTCGACACGATATGTTGCAGTGGGCATGTAGCTTGAGATGGAGGGGCCAGCCTTCCACGATGGAGCAGCATGTGGACATTGTGACATGGTGGTTGATGATCATGGATTGAGATGACTTCCGATATATGACATACCGATGGGTGCATACCTTGGTATGGTTATCTTGGTGACGGATGGTTGCTGAGGTGAGACATGGTGGAGACGGTGGTTCTACATATGTTGCAGTGATGGTTGTAGTATGTGGAGGAGTTGACATCATGGATGATCTTGGTGGATGGTTACCAGGATGGTATGTTGTCGAGGATGACAGCGATTTCAGGTGGAGGAGGATGTAACTCCTCCGATGTCGTGCGGTGCGGTTGGGCGCCGGGCGACTGAGCGCGTGCACGGGCAAACGTGGTTGTGCGACGGGCAGTTGTGCACGACGATGCGACGACTGGTTATGCGAGCTGTGGTTGCGACAGTTGCGACGATATGCGACGTTCCTTGGAGATGTGCGTACACATGAGGAGGGAGCGTTGGAGTTTATACCCATGTTGGAGCGCTTTGCGATGGGGTTGGCCGACCAATGATGGAGGGCGAGGCCGACTGTACAAAGGCATTCGAACGGGTGTGTGTATGGTTTTGTGGGCGATCGGCTGGGCAGCCCACCCACATACGATGGAGCGTATATATGGATGAGACTTGAGTGTTCAAAGGATCATTCAACGCACTTGATCTCTTGTTCTTCGCTCTTGGGAGAGAAGTCTAGTGCGCAGATTTGAGGAGAGGATGAGTGCATAGCTCATGCGCTCTCCTTGGTGAGTCGAACTTGGTGAAGCTCTTAGTTGGAGGTGAACGCGGTGGGCAAGACGTGCCCAAGGTGATCGTGCGGAGGGTCGATTTGTGCGACGACTTGGCGTGGGTGTCTTGGTGACTCGGGTGAGCGCCCGCCCATCGTGCAAGTGTGCACGGAGACTTGTTGAAGTGTTGGCTTGTGGATGGAGGTGTGCCTTGGTGGGAGGCGCCCGTGTGTGGCAACTTGGAGGTGCGCCCAAGTTGGGCAAACGACACGACGGTGTGACGGGGTGAACGAAGGTTTGGTTAGTCGTGCGGTGACTGTGCGGAGGTGCCGACGAGCTAGGCAACCAAGTTTTCCGATGTTGTATATTTGGCTAAGTGTAAATTTTGGGATTTCCCAAGATTTAACTTGTGCATTGTAAAAACGAAAGATTGTATAATATATTGTTGGGCAGACTCATATTGCAGGGAGTTGCCCCTCCCTTTATACTCTTGCATTTCTCCTATATAAAGCTGTGGATAATGAATGTCTTTGGGTGTTCATTGGTATAAAGGATAACATAATAATACATGGTTGAGAATCACAAACTAAGTAGGAGAAAGTAAATTTAGGCGTAGTCCATGTGCACGAGTATTGTTAAAAAAAACGTGTTCGGTGGTGCCTCACCTCGCCAACACGGTTGAAAAACCACCGTAGCCTTGGGAGAGAGACACCTTTACTCCGTGCAATATATACCATGTAGATATATACTCACAGTGCTTATTTCTGTTATACTTCTCACACTTCCATAATATCGCCATTGAACAAAATGATTGTTCTCTGCACCACTGTAAATACAATAATCTAAAATTCCGAAAGCTATGAAAGGAGTCGATTCATCAATAGGAACTTCGAAATATTCTGAGAGAGAGTATATAAAACTTCGTACACAGAAAGGCAGTCTTGTAGCCAATATTTCTGCCAAGCTTTGATGAGAACAAACAAAATTTTCCTAGGCTAATCGATCTTTTAAGATAAGGATGACCATTATATATTCCTGCCGGGAGTTGGAGGAAATGGATTTCGTTTGCAGCTATGGAAGTTCTGTCATTTTGATTGAACTAATGCTACTGTACAATTCTCTGAGTTGTCCTAATTTACACAGTTTCGTGTGCCAGTTCTTTGGATATGATACCTGACTTCTACACTATGCAACACCTAATTCATAAAATATATGACAATGTCTCATAAAACGCTCAGTTTTTCCGGGTATTCCATGTGAAGTCTCCAACTTCATTGAAAAATGGGATATGAAATTAAATTGGGTATTCAAATCGTCTATGTTTGCCTCGCGTTTTCTAACATACTTAGGTTAAAAATGAATCAAGTCATAATGTTAATACATGATATATTTAACAATTGTTTGCTCGCCAAATGGTGCGACGGTCACCGCCTCTCCATAGTTAGAAGCAGGCGCCGTGCCATATCTTCTGGACCATCTCTACTCCAAGAAAATGTGATCACGACCCTCCGGAACCTAGGTGATAGTGTTAATATTATGGTTTATATTCACATTCATATTCATATTCGCATTCCTTCTGTTTTCAGTCTTCGAAATCATAACCTCTAGATCTGATTCAGCTCCTACATGGATTATAAAAGCAAACCATGATTACTAATACCAGTTGTGCATAAAGTATTACAACAGTCCTAAATAGCAGTCCACACCAACATGACTTGCAAACAAGATGGCAATTTCAAAATTGAGCTACGGAATTTAGGCATTCCGGGTTCCATATCACATTTGGTACAGCAGCGTTTCATTGTTCCTTTGAATTCTGCATACTAATACATACATAGATACAAGATTAAATCGTTAACACAACTCGACTCTCAATTGTAATTACCTTTAAGCCTGTATTTGAGCCCATGACCAGTCGGGTGGATGGCGCCTCCATTACCAGGAAACAATCGAGCACAAGCATTTTCCTTCGATTCATTGCATTTCTAAGAATACCGTTTGTCTCTGAATAAGTGGGCGGGCCAAAAGATCCAATGCAGCCATGAATAGAGATGGTTAAATGATTTTAATGCAGTTGTTTCAGAGTGTGAACAGATCTTTCGATGTAATGGCAGGCAGGGGAAGAAGCTCCTTCTTCTAACCGGCGGAAGAAGATAATGAGAGCAACACCATTTCCATTTCCGCCAACCCGTGCATTCTTCCAGCTTGAATAATTAATTAAAAAGATAATTCACTGCAACACCTCAAATGGATGCAATGTAACTGTTGAAATATTAACCCAAAATAGTTTATTGTTCTGTCGTCGCTTCATGCTCCCTGGCAGCATAGCCGTAGATATGCTTCTCAGACGTTTGCCCCAGTTTTAATCTCGCTCGTCCAATTTTTTTATAAAAATAATCAACCAACCTACTTCCACTTGAAGCTAGAATTAAAAGCCTTCGGCTAATAAAAAAAAAAAACAGTTTTAAATATTTTGTTATAAATTATGTTTTTGATGAAAATGATTTCGAGAATTCCACTACCACTTATGTATAATATATTAGGTAATTTTTTGGATATTGTTCTAACTACACCGTTTTTCCATGGGGATGGCTTAGGACAGTCCAAAGAGTAGTCTTGTAAGATCATAGAAGGATTTCATAATGAGAATGTCATCTCTTATGTTTATCTTAGGGCATAAAATTTTAGGTATTAAATTTTATTATTCATATTTTTTAAATATTTTTTAAATTTTATTTAAAACAAAAAGGATCTTACTTAAATTTTATATAATCAAATTATTTTAATCTATAATTATTAAAATTTATAAAAACAAATTAAAAATTTAATATTTTTTAAAATTATTGTCAAGCGTTTTATAATTAAACATATAACCATTATTAAAATTTACAAATGTTTTTGCACATTAAAAAAGTAAGGATGTTTAAAATTTACCCTGCATCATAGAAATCAGTATGGAAGTTTCCTATACTTCCAATGAGAGTAGATGTTTTGGAAAGAAAGATAAATGATTAGTGATTATATATATGTGGGAATAAGAATCTAATTAATTGGTTTGAACTTATTGTAATATTTACCCTGCATCATAGAAATCAGTATGGAAGTTTCCTATACTTCCAATGAGAGTAGATGTTTTGGAAAGAAAGATAAATGACTAGTGATTATATATATGTGGGAATAAGAATCTAATTAATTGGTTTGAACTTATTGTAATATTTCAAAAGTTCAATTTCATATAAGTCTTTTTGTAAATGATCTCATGATTTATTTTCTTTTGACATTTAGGTTTATGTCTTAGTAATTGGTAATAGAGGGACACTCATATGGCTACTAAAAAAAGTGATAGATGACATGTGGTTATAGCGTTTATCTCTTTTTAATTTAGTGTAAACAAGTTCGTATAAGTCATTTGTGTCACGCTCCCAACAATGTGGTGTTAATGTGGTGTTATAGTGAGATGTCATTCAAAGCTATTTTCATGTTACTTTCTTGATGAAATGTTTCCTCGGATATTTTTGTACCCAAAAAAGGGTTGGAAATCTTAGCAATAGGTCAATCATGGTTAATAAATTTTATTTGAAATAAAAAATATTAGGAGTTTATGCTATTAATTATGTTATTAATTATGTGGCTAAAATTAAATATAAAATGCAACATCGCTAAGGGATTCTTATATCTTAACACTTTCTTCTCTATAAGAATCAATAATTAAATTATCTATCTTAATTTTTTTTTTATAATATCAAATATTCAACTCTTATATTATATTAGAATTATGACTATACGAAAGATAAATGATAGCTATAATTCTTTGTTTTTCAAAATTAGTTTCATTCAAGAATGCAATAACAAAGTAATCTTCTCAAGTTACTCAATCTTATATATGCCTAATCTCTACATAGTAAAGAAACTCGAGTGAAGTGCCCATTCCAGAAATCTGTGCCAACTCTAGAGATCTGTTAAAAATACTTTAACAAAAAGGTATATTATTATAAAATCACTATAATAATTTCTCATTTTAATGGGTTAAGTTTGACCTGATAATTAATGATTTTATTTGAACTAAACTATGTAATATTAAATACACTTTTCCCTTAGAAGATTCGTTGCAGTTTAATTATTATAATGATGATATTTATTAGAATTATTATAATAATAATATTTATGAGAATGATTTGAAAAAATAACCTTAGCTTTAGAGAACAGATAATATCTTCACCCCATGGTTCTCAAAATTTAGCAAATTTATTTTTGGCATGACTTAATCTTTAAATATATTGGGAATTCACTTTGTAGATTACTCGATGAAAGATAATTTAGTAGATAAGATTTTACCTATATGCATAATTCTATGTGGATATGAATCTTTTTAAATGTATTACAAACCAAATATTAAAAAAAAATTAATGTATATAATTTTTGGATTATAATTAATGTATTTAAATGTATTCAAATCTTTTTATCATTCCGAAGCATTTTGATGATGGACCCTCGTTGGGATTCAAAACGTCGACAGACTGAAATGAGAACTATGGATAATCCGGAACATGAAGCTACATATAAAAATGTAGCTTTCAAGCGTGCCCAGTAATCAAATAAACCGCCTTTAGAAATAATATCCTCCAGGAAAAACTCATTCAAATCTGAAAATTTGCTTTTACGTAAGTTCCCTCTTAATCTCATCCAAATAGGAAAAGGGCTTATCCGTTCAAATCTGAAAGTTTTCTTTAAGTTCCCTCTTAGATAATGAAAATGGTCACCACAACAAGGTTACATAAGTTCCCTCTTAAACTCATCCAAACAGGAAAAAGGTTCATCCGTTCAAATCTGAAAGTTTGCTTTTACATAAGCTCCCTCTTAGATAATGAAAATGATCACCACAGCAAAGGTAAAGAGAGCAAATAATGATGAATTAGAAGAAGATATTAAAGATTTAAATAAACATAATGGGTCTAAAAAGAAATAAACATTTATGGGATCCCTTTCGTGGGAAATGGTTGTTAATAGAGTCCTAACAAGAGGGAAAACAAATTATTTTAAGAATATGAGAATTACATAGGAATATGAAAATTGT
>APFE031346605.1:21916-41282 GCA_000404065.3 Pinus taeda
AAAATGAAAATTTAGTTATTTTCTAATCAAATTAAGACATGTAATTGATTCAATTGTTAATATAAAATTCATATGTGACATTTAAAAAATATTAATAATAATATAAATATTCAATATAGGCTAAGAATAGAATATTTCATGAATTTAAGTAATCTTAACATGTATTTAAAACTATTAAAAAAAAAAACTAATATGGACAATGTGTTCAATAAATAAAATACTTCAATATCCATATTAAGTAATATATTTCAACGTGGTTTATGTATGTATGTATATGTTATATAAAGAAATTTAACAAAAAATCATTATGGCTTTTAAACAGTATAAAACATTTCAATTAGTCTTACTATTTCGCATTTTGTTCATTTTTCAAGTATATTTAAATTTAAATTTAAATTTAGTTTAAAATCTAATTTTGATAAAATAGCAAATTTAAGTTATGCAAACAACATAATCCATTAGTCTAAGGAGACTCTCAAGGTTTTGTATCTATTTATGCATTCAAAAATGTAATTTAAATAATCAAAAATCACATACATGCACACATCCATCTTAATCATGAGAAGAATTAAATATCTTGAAGTGCATTTTTTTTTCAAGTTTTACACTTCAAAAAAAAATATATATCAAGAGATTTGATCCCTATAGGTGCATGGTAAATCCATGGTTAAGATTTATCTATAGTTTTATTGAAAACATTTATATATCAAGATATTTGATCCCTCTTGGTGCATAGTAAATCCATGGTTAAGATGGACCTATAGTTTTATTGAAAACATTTATATATCAAGATATTTGATCCCTCTTAGTGCATGGTAAATCCATGGTTAAGATGGATCTATAGTTTTATTGAAAACATTTAAAAGAGAAATTGTCACAAACAAATTAACAAATATAATATTATATTAAAAAAGAGAAAAATTACAAGTTGGCTTCATCTCAAATGATACAAAGTTAAATTAAATAAATAAATAACTATATACATATGTAAAACCATTAAAAATAAATAAATAAAATAGGCTCTATTCATCTTGAGCCCGAATCTATTAAAAAATGCAAAGGATCAAATTTATTAAGTATAATTTCTTTTAATATGACGAATTAATACTTCATCTGAAATTAAATAATAAAAAAATTACCATTTAGAATTTATAATCCTTGTTAGTACTTAATAAATCTAAATTTAAGATAAAATCTTGATAAAAGTAATCCCTAAACAAAAACAACAACAAACTATTTTATTATTTTAGAATTTGGATTAACATTCATCCCTCTAACCAAAAAAAATGTAAATTCAAATAGGAGATTCACACCTTATCATAAAAATAAAATTTTAAATATTAATATTAAATTATAAAATATATTTTAAAAACATTACCTCAATTATTAATAACAATTGGTTTTTATTTTATTATTAAAATCACTATCATAAAATTAATGGTTAAAAGAAAATGTTTTAGAAAATTATAAATTCAAATCTAAAGTATATATAGTTTTATTAAATTTTAATAATTAATTTTTATCCTAAAAATACGTTTATAAAAAGAAAATCATATACAATAAATTTTATTACAACTTTAAACTTTAAAGTATGAAATTAAAATTATTATTTAAATTATAATTTTATTTATAATTAAAAATTAAAATAATAAAGAAAATATCAATAATAATTGGATAACTAATGTGATATATTTTATGATTATTGGTATGATATATTTCTATGATTTTTGATATTATTCTCGATTGTTGTCGCATGTGACTGACATCTAAAAATGGAAAACCTTCTACGCTACAAGACATTAAACTGATATTTTTGGCATGACCAAATATGTAAGCATTCATGGGATCTTGGTAGTTAAAAATACGTAAATATTATATTTGTTTTTTTTTAATTTCAAAGGTTTTATAAAAAAACATCTTACACAATTATCCAAAGTAATAAGTTTTGGGTAAAAACTTTGTATATTTTCAAAATTTTGGAGGAACAACGTTGCAGTTAACGTAAGATTTCAGAGATTCATAAAATTTACCCGAAATATATTATAATCACTTTGGTTGCAGAACAAGTGTTTGGCTGTAAGTGACGTAATGATTCATTAAGTAGCTCTGTGGAAGGGAATATAGGATCACCAATGTATTACGTGACTATAACCTCATAATTATATTTTCACCGACGTATTCCATATATTCACCAAATACCTTACTCCCATTTCATATACTAAACTCTTTTCTTAACTATGATCTTCTACGTTTTCGTTTTCATTTTGATTCCTCCACGATTCTTTGGTCAAAACAAAGAAAAGCAAAGATAAATTCCTTGAAATTTAGTTGAATACTTTCAATCAATGTTTCATCTCATTACAATTAAATTGTTACATTAATTAAGAAATATCCATCAGAAATAGTTTTAGGATCATTATAAAGTAATAATTTGTATTAAATATTATTTTATTTATATTAATTTTGGAATTAGATTTCAGGGTTAGGTTTCGCTCAGAGTAAAGAAGGATGTTTACTGTTTAAGATTCAAAGGCACGCAACAAAAGTAAAATTACAGAAATCTGATTAACTCGCAAAACTCAGATGGAAAGAAATGAGTTGCATTAATCTTATTGTCAAACAAAAATGTAGGAATTTCAAAACTAAAGCAACATATTTTAGTTTTTTTTAAGGAAATATAAATTATAGTTATAGTTATATTTCAATAAAATTTGTTTGTGTTTTAATATATAATTTTTAGTATAACAAAATGATAATAATTAATTAGACAAATCTTCAACAAATTTATCATATCATTTTATTTTATCATGATGAATAGATAAATAAGTAATCTAATCATGTTTTATCATGATGATAGATAAATAAGTAATCTAATCATGGGGAAGCCCAAGATCAAAGAGTCGAGTCTACGACTATGACACCGAATAACCAACAACGAATAAACCAAACATATCCTTGACTTAAAAAAATCGAATATTCCACTCCACTCCTACTCTTCTACCCTCAGCACATCACAATGAAACAAACATATACCAAATGGCTACTCATACCTAAACATGTGCACCTAAACACATTTCGATAAC
The DNA here is from genome assembly GCA_000404065.3 of Pinus taeda. Classification (NCBI taxonomy): domain Eukaryota; kingdom Viridiplantae; phylum Streptophyta; class Pinopsida; order Pinales; family Pinaceae; genus Pinus; species Pinus taeda. Next base: position 25,000 of record APFE031346605.1, read on the forward strand.
TACTCATACTTACACAAAAGTCATCTTCGCTTTCACTTTCGTGAAAGGGACTTTCTGCAAAAAAAAAAATGATGGAGAGATTGTTTGTAAATGGGGTAGCAAGTTAAGTTAGCTTGATTGTGCGAAAAATTCCATAGTTAAACGTGCTTGAGGCAGAGACGATCTGGGATGGGTGACCTTTCGCGAAGTGCTGGTTGAAGTGATGATTGACCCTATGTGATTCATTTCACTAGTTTCAATCTCACTTCTTCACCCCATGCAATGAGTGTTAAGTGGACTATTCAAAAATCATGAGAAATTAGTGAGTTAGGGCTACCTCTCATGGAAATGGTCATGTTCACCCCATGCAATGATATAACGCCCTGAGGAACCGGTCGCCCCGCACAACGAGCGGGCGACCCACACGATGGGCAAGCCGTGGTTCATCCGGCAGCGGGCACGACCCGGGCGCAGCACCGGGCAAGGCTTCGCACTCATTAACCGGTTGGAGGACTAAACAGGCATCGCACACAACGGGCGGGCGACCCGCGCCCGAGTGGTGGACGCCCTGAACAGAGGAACCAACACGGGACTAGACAGCAACAAACGGTGCACGAAGTCCACGGGAAGAACGGAGTTGGGACGAGTCGGACAACATAACTGCCGACACCATGACCAAACGGGACACACGATGGGCGAAGTGACTGTGGCAACGCTGTGGGCAGTGCGCGGGGCGCACACCCGTCCAACAGTTAGGGAAAACTAATAAACCGAACGCACATACAGTCCAGCAGGCGAACGGGTCAGCAAACGGTTCAACGCAACAGTTAGGCAGACGGTTCAGGCATGTGGGTGACACGGCAGAATGATGGGTGCACCCGAACAAACCCAGGTCTGTTCATCACCAAACGGACGACAGCGACGGAGCAGCGAGGCAAGTGGTGAACGATCTGATGATGGAGGGACGCGCGGGCAATGGGTGAGCACATAAGCCAAGAGGACCTATACCTTGGCGTTGGTCAGCTTTGTAAACAAAGGCCGACCCGCCAAGTATAATAGTCACGACGGCTCAAACGATATAACTCACGTCGGCTTAATGTTAAGGGGCAGACGTTACGTATTCGGGGGTCGGCTTTACCGCCGACACCCCTCTCCCAAGATGCGCGTGGAAGCATATATATATGGCGGAGCGTGAGGCCATTTGGGACATCAATAAATCAACAAGCTCATTCGAACCAATAAGTCTTCACTAAGATAGGAAGCACAAGGTCAAAGTGCGCAAATACTTAGCGCAGATGTAATCGGCTGTGGCTTGGTTTTGGGTAGACGACAAGGTCGAACGACGAAGGCGGACTGTGTATTAAGGTTGGTCTTGGCAAAGCCGCACTATCATGTACGCAATTGATACAAAGGGACAGCAGGTGAATACGGGTCTGTTGTGAATTATTATTACAGTGAAGGCCGTGGGTTCTATGCCTGGCTCACTATCAATTGTAAACAGAATTGTGGACTGTATATTTGCGCCGGTCTTGGCGTTGTCGCACGAAATGCGCACTCGGCATAAAGGGGATGGTGTATGGTTATAGGTCTGCTGTATTATTCTATTGTGTAGGCCGCAGGTTATACACCCGGCTCACGATCATTTGTAAACAAAATTGTTGTGTGGCCGTGGGTTCTCTGCCCGGCACGCGAACACTTATAATTGACATAATAAAAGACACGGGCGGACTCTTTGGGATTTGCCTCTCCCAATAGATTATATATGTTTCATATGTGATTTGGTATTGTGCTATAATTGCCGGTGAATGTTTTATGATATGGTTTTATGAATTATAATTGAACATAGAAAATTATAATTGAGTTATGAAATTATAAAGTTAATGGTTCGGTTATAAGGATTATACTTGTGCAGCAAAGCGGAACAAGTATCGTGAAGGCGTAGCCCATATACACTCTAATAGAACGTACGGTGGTGCCGCACCCGCCCAATAACAAAAAAAAAATAGATTGGGGGCATGACAGTTGGTATCAGAGCAAAGGTTGCTCGGAAGGACTTGAACAAGTGCCGAGGAGTTGGTGCTGGGGTTGGAATGTGAAGCTGATACACATCTGCACTTCGTGACAGTTGGTATCAGAGCTCGGTTGGAGCTGGTGAATAGATCATTCATACAAAGTTGACAGGTGTGGGAGCATCGGTTGAGAGCTGGTTGAACGAACTGTTCATGGAAGCTTGGGCATCCAAGCGAAAATTGAAGGTGAATCTGCCTGTTCTAAGGTAGACATCCGCAGGAATATGGAAAGGTTTAACAACCGTGAGATGATGGGCGACAATGATCATAGTACAGTCAAATCGCTCTGGTACGAAGTATTGGAGAACACGGGTGAATGGAACTCTAGCTGGGTTGCGATGCAGGCTGAGATTGCGAAAATTCGGGAGAGCTGTTCGGAACTTAGGAAAGAGCTGAAAGAACTCAAGGACCAATGCAAGAGTACTACGATCATTAGACTCGGCAAGGTTGGAGAGGAAATCCACCTAGATAGGCTAGATCTTCAAGAGATCTTCGATAGGAGGGCTCGGTTAAGGGAAGAAAGGTCCAAAGTGGAGACAGAGGTCAAGCATGTCGAGGAGGAAATAAGGAGGAGACTCCTTGGTAAGAAGGTAGTCGTAATTGAGCAAGAAGAGCTCGACGATGTTAACAAGTTGGAAGCTCACTGCCGTGAACGAACTATGGACTTCCGGAAGTTTAGCGCTAAGAACTTGGTCGAAGAATCGTTTGGCGGTACATGTGAACAGAACATGGTAGGGGGAAAGCTTGAGACAAAACAAGCAACCCCAAGACCAAGTTCTCCAAGCGGACAAGATAAAACAGGGGGCCTTGAGAAGAAGAAACCTTTGAAGTGCTGGCTATGTGCAGGTCCACACACGGTTAAGAACTGTCCGTCTAGACCGAAGGTGGCCGCTGCTATTCGAGAAAGAGAGATTGAAGCTGTGCATGAAAACTTAAAGGCACAACGTCAATATGACACACGGATGGACGAGAGTCAGGGAGGAAACTACCTGACCTTCCGATCTCCTTAATAAAGATGGGGGCTGGGCTCATTGTTGGCTGCTCAAGGCAGTGAGCCCTCAAGAATGATTGGGCAGATGTGATGATCTCAATGTGCAGCAGATAAATGGGGGTTCCCATGAGCCTGGGCAGGGAGATCATAAAACAAGTGTGGGCACATAGCAAAAAAGTGTGACACTTGACCAATTACACAAAACAAACATGGTGATCCAATGAAGGCCGAATCATTGATGGAGGAGTCTACATTGAAGACCACCGAGGTGAACTGTTGTCGGGACAACAACATCTTAGGGTGGAGGAGCGTATAACGCCCTGACGAACCGGGCGCCCCGCACAACGAGCGGGCGACCCACACGATGGACAAGGCGTGGTTCATCTGGCAGCGGGCACGACCCGGGCGTAGCACCGGGCAAGGCTTTGCACTCATTAACCGGTTGGAGGACTAAACAGGCATCGCACACAACGGGCGGGCGACCCGAGGGCGACCCGCGCCCGAGTGGCGGATGCCCTGAACAGAGGAACCAACACGGGACTAGACAGCAGCAAACGGTGCACGAAGTCCACGGGCAGAACGGAGTTGGGACGAGTCGGACAGCATAACTGCCGACACCATGACCAAACGGGACACATGATGGGCGAAGTGACTGTGGCAACGCTATGGGCAGTGCGTGGGGCGCACGCCCGTCCAACAGTTAGGGCAAACTAATAAACCGAACACACATACAGTCCAGCAGGTGAACGGGTCAACAAACGATTCAATGCAACAGTTAGGCAGACGGTTCAGGCATGTGGGTGACACGGAGAAACGATGGGTGCACCCGAACGAACCCGGGTCTGTTCATCACCAAACGGACGACAGCGGCGGAGTAGCGAGGCAAGTGGCGAACGATCCGATGATGGAGGGACGCGCGGGCAATGGGCGAGCACATAAGCCAAGAGGACATATACCTTGGCGTTGCTCAGCTTTGTAAACAAAGGTCGACCCACCAAGTATAATAGTCACGACGGCTCAAACGATATAACTCACGTCGGCTTAATGTTAAGGGGCGGATGTTACGTATTCGCGGGTCGGCTTTGCCACCGACACCCCTCTCCCAAGATGAGCGTGGAAGCATATATATATGGCGGAGCGTGAGGCCATTTGGGACATCAATAAATCAACAAGCTCATTCGAACCAATAAGTCTTCACTAAGACAGGAAGCACAAGGTCGAAGTGCGTAAATACTTAGCGCAGATGTAATTGGCTGTGGCTTGGTTTTGGGTAGACGACAAGGTCGAACGACGAAGGCAGACTGTGTATTAACGTTGGTCTTGGAAAAGCCGCACTATCATGTGCGCAATTGATACAAAGGGACAGCGAGTGAATACGGGTCTGTTGTGAATTATTATTACAGTGAAGGCCGTGGGTTCTATACCCGGCTCACTATCAATTGTAAACAGAATTGTGGATTATATATTTGTGCCGGTCTTGGCGTTGTCGCACAAAATGCACACTCGGCATAAAGGGGACGGTGTATGGTTATAAGTCTGCTGTATTATTCTATCGTGTAGGCCGCAGGTTATACACCCGGCTCACGATCATTTGTAAACGGAATTGTTGTGTGGCCGTGGGTTCTCTGCCCGGCACACGAACACTTATAATTGACATAATAAAAGACACGGGCGGACTCTTCGGGAGTTGCCCCTCCCAACAGATTATATATGTTTCATATGTGATTTGGTATTGTGCTATAATTTCCGGTGAATGTTTTATGATACGGTTTTATGAATTATAATTGAACACAGAAAATTATAATTGAGTTATGAAATTATAAAGTTAATGGTTCGGTTATAAGGATTATACTTGTGCATCAAAGTGGAACAAGTATCATGAAGGCGTAGCCCATATACACTCTAATAGAGCGTACAGTGGTGCCGCACCCGCCCAATAACAAAAAAAAATAGATTGGGGGCGTGACAAATGAGTTCTAAGTGGACTATTCAAAAATCATGAGAAATTAGTCAGTTATAACTACCTCTCATACCTCTCATGGAAATGGTCATGCTCATCCAATGCAATGAGTGTTAAGTGGACTGTTCAAAAATCATGAGAAATTAGTCCGTTACGACTACCTCTCATAGAAATGGTTATAAATGAATGACTTTCTTAACAGAGTTGAATCTCAAAAAATAATATTTAATATAATGCACTTTAAAAAACTCTCAATACTTAAATTTAGACATTCTTTAAACTTGGTGTACTCGAATAGTTAAAAGACTCTAATACTTAAATTTAGACCTTCTTTAAACTTTAAACTTTGGCTACTGGAATAGTTGATCATGTCACATTTAGTACACATTTGTCTTTTACGTGCATAAGCGTCCCTCCAGGCAGTGTTTGAAATGAGCCGGAAGCAATTTGACGGTTTTTTTTCCTTCCATTTGGCCGTTAGAAAATGTATACCTTTAGTTTAAATTTCCCTTTGGAACATTGTATTTCTGGATTTTAAAATCTCTTTTAAAATGTACAGAAACCTTTGAAACATTGTAATTCTGGATTTTAAAATGTTTTTTTATTCAATTACAGATTTATCGTTTTAAGAAATACCCACCGAATTTCAATTTCAGACGAAGTAATTTACAAAATATTATCGAAAAAAACAAAAAATCTGACGCGTTAAATAAATTTATAAATAAGAAATCCTGATCACTACAATATGTAAAAAGGGGGATTTTCTTCCTCACGTCCGAGAGGACAAATCTAAAACCTAAGCACTTTTTGGAATTATAATGTATTCGTTGATCGCCGCTGAACAGCATCAAGATTCATGACGAGCTTGATCGGTATCGATCAGCGTCGTCCTGGTTAAGATGCTCTGCCTCGTTTTTTGGGGTTGCTGTGGCACTTTAAAGTAGTATTTTTTTCTAGAAAGAAAAAGCTGTATTGTATTATATTGAGAAAATATAACAGAGCAGATTGTTACATAATTTATATATGGATTTTATAGTTTAGTATGTTAAAGTGTAATGAGCTTAGTTTTTTTTTTAGTTTTTCACGACTTTTTTATTTTCTATTTTTTTACATGTTTATTATTCACCCAAGGGAAGGTAGTACAAGATCCAAACACAAAATTTCTGATTGAATGAAACTTCATTTCACAGCCATGGCCACTCTAACCAAGGTGAACAATAAACTGAATTTTTAAATTACATAAAAATAAATAAATAAAAAATTTAAATATTAAATAGTAAATTGAATTTGCTAAAAAATAAATAGTTCTATAATATGAAATACAATAAAAATAAAAATGACCTATGTTATTCACTCTAGGTATTTATGTGTAATATTGCGTATTAAAATTAAATCACAGTAATCCGTTTTAATTTTAGATCTATCAAACAAATCTATTTTCATTCTAAAAAAAAGTTCGTATCTCAAGAAATTTAATTCTCTCAACCCTTAGTAGATCCAAAATAGAGATCTTAGTTAATTCTATTTATAATTTAATAAAACATTGGGTTAAAATTATAAATTTTAATTAAATTCTTTTTTTTTATCCAAATAATTTTATAATATTTTTGTTAGAAAATCTAATTCCAACCACATGTCAAAACGATCCCTTGAAGTGTCCTAAATTAAATTGCATACCACTCCTTCAAAAAACAGCATAAAAAGAATAGACAAACCCACATATAGATCCGTAGAAATTTGAAAAACACTCCGAAAAAGCCATAGAAAAAAATAAATTATAAAAAAAAAAATCAAGTTTTGAAAACAAAAAATAATTTTATACTGCATCCTATCAGACAAATTAATCCACCTGCGTTATTAACCCTAACAATTTTAAAGTGCATCCAAGATAATCCTATTAGAGAAATTAATCCACCTGCGTTATTAACGCAACAATTTTAAAGTCCGTCCAAGTTAATCCTATCAGAAGAATTAATCCACCTGCGTTATTAACCCAGTCCAGCTGTTCAATATAAGCGTTAACCCTTACTAACGCATTTGAGAAGTTTTAAGAGGCACAGCGTTATCCTTCACCCGGCCACAAAACCTCAAAAAACGCTTTAGCCAAATTCCGTTGCGGCAACCTGAGGTCAAGCGAAATGAGCACGATTCTGTTTGATATTCCAACGCGAAGGATCAAAGGTTTGAGTTGCCTTATATAAAGGAATCGTCTAGCCGAGGCCGTAAAAAGGGTCGGAATTCATGTAAAATAATAAAAATAAAAATTCAAAAAAATTTGTAGAAGCAGTGTTTGAATCTTGTTTTTGATGGTGGAAAGAATTCAGCACCATCAAAAACTTCTAACACACCTAAAATTTTGAAGTTTAACAATTAAAACTTAGATTTACAAAAATCCTTGCCAAATTTTCTCTAAATATAAATAGAATTTCCATAACCTTTCTGATTTTCCATAGCCTTTACGAACAACTCTTCCACGTTAGACTAAAAATGCATTGTTTACCTTATTTAAAAAGCTCATGTAATATTTCATTGCATTAACTAGTTTTTCCCTAACATTCGTATGAGATTTGTGAGAAGTAATCTCTTAAAAAGGGCTTCGTATCAGGTAATTTGAGCTTCAATTGTATTTAAAAGGCTTATATGATTTTTAATGGCCTCGATGAAAAGTCTATGCATGTAATTCCCTAAAAGGTTTTCGAGGTTATTAGTACTCATATATAATTTAGAAGGTTTTGTTCGTAGTTTTTTTTGTTTAAAAAAATAATGATGTATTTTTTTACGGGCTCTATTAAAAACAAACGAGATGTTGTAGAGAATTCTAGACCGATCTATTTTGTAGAAGTCGAGCAATAGAGAAACCATTTCAAAGACATGCAACATGAAATCAAGTTTATTTTGAGTTACACATAGTCACTGCTAAACAAATGGAAAAGCCAAGAGGTCAAGAAAGTCAAAGCAACAAAAAAGATGTTTAAAATCATTTTAGAATTGGAAGTGAAGAGGCAAAAGGACATTTTTGCATTGAAATGCATAAAAGAATTTGTGGATCACAACATTCTTCCCCTGATTTCAAATGCCAAGATAGCCGAGGAGGCCTAGGATACCCTTGAGAGGAGTTTTGGCGTAAGGGGGAGCATTGAAGTTGAAGATGAAGGTGGATCTATGGTAGCAGATCTACATCGAGATGAAAAATTTGTTGAATCCCACTATGCTCAGTGACAAGGGATGATGTTTGTGAAGAAATCGCAGAAGCAAGAGAGAAGGAGCACATAGATACTTGTGAACCCCACTGTGCACAGCCACAAGTGGATGAAAGTTTCATGAATCCAACAATAGAGCTTGCTGATGAAAGTTTGGTAAACACAACAATAGATCTTGCTAATGAAGATTTCGTAAATCCAACAATATAGCTTGCTGATGAAAATTTAGTGAATCGAGCAACAAAATTTGCTGAGGACAATGAAGCTGCCATTGGATCAATCAATGTTATGGTGAATCCAACAATAATATCATTGATGTAAATTTTGATGAAGAATTATTGGCTAATGATGAATGGTTGCATGTGATGTGACAAAATCATAATATAGACATGATGTTTTTCAGTGAGAAGAGCCCACTTGAGTCAGTGAAAGACAACCTATGTACAACAACACAGGTTAGTATAGAAGTGGAAGAGACAAAGACAAAGACGCAAACAGAGGCAAAGGAAAAAGAGAGAATGAAGCGCAATAGGATAAAGCTCTCATTTCATAGCAGAAGGAACAAAATCAATGTGGTTCTACCAATATTTTTAATTCTAACATTGATTTCCAATTTGTAGGTACAAAAATGATTATGAAGAAAAATTAAATTTCCTTAAAGCATGGCTTGCAACACCATGTCTAGATGAGGTCTACATGGCAGTTGCATAAATGAATGTTGAAGACAAGATGCGTGATGGAGAAATTAATGAAATTTTTAGGTATTGGAGTCATGAAGAGATGAAATTGTATTATGGTCTTATGTTACAATAGATTAAAGATGAGAAACGCACTAAAGAAGATGATATGTGGCAACAACCCACATACAAGTTGTTTTTTGAAGAAGTCTAGAATATGCTTGGACAGTCTAGAAGAATGGAAGACTTGCACCAACAAAAGAAGAAAGTGACGTTTGAAGGATAAAAAAAATAGAAAAAGTTGAAACAGTTTAGAGGCTACAAAATCTTGAAAAAGATAAGAAGAAAAGTAAATGTAGTTGAAGTCATTTTTTCCTAGTTGAGACATACACGAGTAGGTATCTTAATTAAATTTTATGTGGTTGAAATTAAGGGGGAGTGTTGGAGAATATAATCCCAACCAACTGTTAGATGTCAATATCATCCCTCCAAGTGTCCTAGTTCAGTGTCACTTAGTCCAGTTTAAGTCGAGTTGCACTCCAATAATTTAATCATTTATTAATGATGTTTCTAGTGTAATATTATTTAATTGATTCGTAACACTAAGAAGATTATGTTATTTTCAATTTTTGTCAATTTGTTTATGATTTTAAATCTATTTACATATTCCAAATTACCCTTAGAGAAATTGCACTAATTTACCTATCTCATTAGAATGCTCCGGCACGTTCCATTGTTTGATCGCATTGCGATAGCCACATACATTTGGCATATGCTTCACTTTTATGTGTGTGACAAACCTTTCCTTTGAGAGATTTGTTCTAGAATTTAAATTTATCCATCTCAGGCCAACTATTTCAAATCATTCAACGCTGCCTTGCTGTTTCAAATTGCCCAAGTTTAGTCACTCTGATGTCAGTTACGAAATCGGTGAACCATTTCTTGCATCTGACTACATAACCTTCTTCAACCAGTGCATTGTCTCAATGTTTGAATCTGAACAGTTGAAGGAGTGGTGATAATGGTGAAAGGAAGAAACAGTGGGAATAGAGATGAATATTTCAGTTGGAATAGAGATGAACAGTTTTAAGGAAGACAGTACTCATGATATATCTTGTATTGCATAACTGAAATGTACAATGCATTTGCACTGTTAACTTTGTGTATAGAAGAGCTTTGTAATAGAAAATCATTGTTGGTTTTTCAACTTACAAATAAATGCTCTTACTTTTTCTACTTTCTACAAATTTCTCCCCAAAGATTTTTTAGAAGTAGTGCCAAGTTGAAATAGGTATTTCCCTTAAGTCCCTAACCACCATGTTTAATTGGAAGTTTGATAATCTCCAAACTGGCAAGATGAAATTTTTTGTCTAGTTGTGTGTCAGCCCATCAGAAACCTGAGATAATGACGTTGAGATTATAGAAAAATTTGATAAGAATAAGACGCCCTCCCAGAGAAATCCAATGATGTGACCACTATTTTAGCCTCTTGCCAATTTTGAGAACAACCCAATCACATTCCTCATTTTTATAGCCATTTTTATTTAAGAAGAAACCTAGGTATGTGAATCCAACATCCAAATGATTAAATCTTACCCCGAAAATATTATCAATCTCTTTATTCGGTCTGCATTAGGCTTGCTTGAGTTAAGATTGGACTTTAATTGGTTCATGAGCAGGTCCGAGGCAAGTCCAAAATGAGAGAGGATATTGAAGAGAACCTACCATTCAAATGATTTGATTTACCAATTGCAAGAAGTTCATCCATAAACATTAAATGGGAGAGGGGAACCCTGTCAGCGATTCTGCATCCAGATATGAGGTCATGTATAACCAACTCATCCCACATTTACCATATTTCACTGGTTTTCCTGGGGTAAAAATGAGTTAAGGGTCACTATGATAACACTCAACCTCCTATATGACTTTAAATAAATGTAGTCGACAACTTAAGACCTTACTAACTTCCCTCAGGTGGTTCAAGACCTCTAGGAGCCATCGAGATGTCCAACCCCTAAGACAATTCTCTTTTTCACTAACCTAGAGCCTTAGTCACTCGCTCGAAAAGGCCTCTAAGTGACTCTAAGCCTCTAGTCGCTCCCATAGGCCTACTTCTGAGTAATTGTGTACTTTTCCAATGAGTTTTCTGACAGTGACCCCGAACTCTCAGCCACTTTTTTCGGGCTAGGACTCAAGCCTATCTAGAACCCAATGAAACTTCCATAAATGATAAATAACATAGAGAAAAAATCTTCTAAACCAAAAATTTGAATACATACTCAACCTGACCCTTCCCAACCATAACAGGCATTTCATCAAACACATGGGAAACATGCAATATACAGATCATGAATGCATATCTGAACATAGGGACCTAAATATTATCTAAGGTTTAACAACAAGAACCAATGCCTTCTCACATTAGTTGTCATAACACCAATTAGGTGATGCATTCATTAACCAGTCATTCATAAATTAAAACATGGTAAGAGACATACTTAAATCTATCATATAAACATGCTTATAACCAACATATAACCAAATAGATAACAATGATAGAATGACCATTAAAACCACATAATAAAAAGTATAATTACTCATAAAAAAACAAGATGATCTTACCTTTTATTAACCATATTAAAAATCCAATCAAGTCAGGGACTTGCACATACCAATCGACCATAGATTGGTTGAACCAAATATTTAGATCTCACCTAAACTACTCTTGAGATCACAAAACCAAACCGAGCTTGGATGTCTCAGAATTACCTCACCATCATAAGAGACATACTTAAATCTATCATATAAACATGCTTATAACCAACATCTAAGAAAAAATATAACAATGATAGAATGACCATTAAAACCACATAATAACAAGTATAATTACTCATAAAAAACAAGATGATCTTAGCTCTTATTAACCATATTAAAAATCCAATCATGTCTGGGACTTCCACATACCAAGCGACCATATATTGGTTGAACCAAATATTTATTTTAGTCAATAAACCTCATGCCGTATTCCAAGTGTCAATGTGGGCTCTCATTTGATAAAAAAATCCATAAACAACCAAGGGAATCTAGAGTTTAAACCATATCAACCCTCATCATACTGTGATCTCACCTAAACCACTCTTGAGATAACAAAACCAAACCGAGATTGGATGTCTCAAAATGAGGTAGCTTATCAGTGAAGGACCTATATCTTTTCATATTTTTGTGTCTATGATACATCATATATAATATAATATGGTTGAATACTGTGAGATTTCATTTAGTGAGACGAGATTTTTGCTTTAGAAAATGACACTTCCTTGTGACGTTGATAATAATTGATTGTGAAAAGACACAATGGGAATAATTATTGTTTTGAGATCATGTTATCATACCAATATTTTGAAAAAAGTCCATAAGTTTTCTAATGATATGGTGAATTGTTTTTTAAATTTTAACTACTCTAGTACATAGAGTTGTTGTGACAACAATCAAATTCCTAGATTTTAACATTAAAATAATTAATTGACATTTAGTTGCATTAAGATTTGGTTCAAAGTATTATTTGATAATTTTATAGTATTTATAATGAATATATTGAGGAAGTAGCTTACCTTCAAGTGAATATAAACCAATTTCATCCACCTAAAGGAATTTGGGAGTAATTTATCACACAATGTCAAATCTAGGTAGCAATGATAGATTCATATTCTATCATTCTTGACTTATCTATTGTAGGGTTACAATTATGTAAGTAGACTAGATTTTCTCAGGGTTAGTGCCTTAAGTGTGACATTCTTGAATGTGAGGATGCACCATAAGAACTTCTTCATCAAGAGGTTGTGCACAGGTTTCCTCTCTAATTTAATCCATAGAATAATCAACTACAACTAAATCTATCATCATCTTGTCATCCCAAAAAAAATTCTCTGGTGGATTATTCATTATAAGTTCATTTATTTTGCTAGAATTTAGATTTTCACTTCTCTAAAAGCATGTGCTTTTCCATACCTATGTTGGCCTTTTCTCTTGCTTCAATAACCTTTTCCATTTGTTGTATTCTCATTAACCAATCTCCTTTTTAACTGTGAAGGTAATTCACGTTTAAATGGATTTGAATTAAAAGGAGACAACAATTACCTTACAATTACAAGTAAAAGGTAATAATTATATTCTAATTATTCAAGAAGAAAAATTGCATTTCAAGTACAAAAATTGTCTTCTAGATATAGAATAAAACAAAAAACTACTTCCCAATAACACAAGAAGATATTTAATTCCATACAATTACACTAAAATGCATATGAAGTGTTTCTTATCTTTTTCCCTACATTTTTGTCTCTAATATTGACATTTGGATGTTAAGTAAGTGAAATCCATTAGTAGAAAACTGACTAGAAACAATGTGCATATGTTCCCACCAGAAATGCACATATGTTTCTAACAATGTGAATGATTTTTTGTGACTAAATTCACTATCACTATTGCCTTACCTTCCATCATCACCCTTCCTCTTATGATGGTCCTTCACAATAGAATTCATGCATTTCAAAATAAAGACCACATGTGTTTGTAATAGCATATGTGTACTTTTGTCACTTTTCATGTACTCTCTCTCCCATCCAATTCTTCCTCTCCCCTCTATCTCTCGTCAAGAAGTGTCTGTCTTCCTCTCATCTCCTTCTCACTCGTCCCCATTCACCTTATCTCTCCCTTTGTCTTCCCCCTTATCTCTCTCTAAATCTTCCTTTGTCTACCACCCCTTCTCTCACCCTCACTCATTTTCTCCATCTACATGTATTTCTCAGACACCTTTCTTTTCCCCTTCTCTCTCTTCCCATATTTCGCTATCCATACCTCACTTACTTAGTCCTTCCTTTAAACTTATCACCCTACAACTCTCTCCCTCTCTCTCTCTCTCTAATCCCTCACTCTCTCCTCTCTCTCATCTCTCCTGCATTCTTCTCTTTCTCCCTCTCTCAATATCTCTCTTTCTATGTTCCCCATCACTATATCTCTATCTATATAAATAAATCCATGCCTCTCCTTTGTCTCTATTTGTTCATATCTCTCCATTCCTCTCTCCTCTCAATGTCCACCTCACTCTTCCTTTCTCATTCTTTCACCCTTGTCATTCTCTCTTTCACATGCTCTTACTTTCTCTTTATTCCTCTCTTTCCCTATTTATCTATCTCTCCTTCCCTTCCTCCCTCCCTAGCTCTCCCTTCGCTCTCTCTCTCTCTCTTCCTCTCTCTCTCTCTAATTATTTCCTTCTCCATCTCTTCTTCAATCTATTTCTTCCTCTCAAATCCACCTCCTCTCCATCACTACCACTCTATTTTTATGTTTCTCTCACTTGTTTCTCTCTTTTTCTCTCTTCCTCTCTCTATATTCTCCCTCCTCTCTATGAATCTCTACCTCTTTCTCCTTTTAACTCTCAATTGGGGTCATGGTTGCGTTAGCAAAGTTCAAGACATTTTGAGGCATTTTTGGAAGTGCATGCAAGAAGGTGTAGCAAAAACATCATAGAAGAATAATGTATGGTTTTATAGTATAAAGAGGTGTGCCGAGAAAGGATAATCACACGGAAAGGAGTAGCATGTGAAAGTAAAGTAGATATATGGTTAATTTTGATTGCATCTTCGAACTTATTTTGATTTGGCCTAGAGTACCAAGAATAGTGTGCATTCCCATGGTAATAATTTTACAGTATTACCCAAGGTAATTGTTTCCTTTATTATTTCCCATGCTATCTAAATCTATGTCAATATATATTAAATAATAGAAGTAGAAAGGGTTTAGGTTGGTTGGAGATTTCCTTGTGGGGATAGATGATTAGTCATTGATTCCCTATTGGTTAATAGGTTCAGAAATTATAATTGGTTGTTGTAATACGACAATGTTATGATGTTTAGTTGGTCAGTTAGGATGGAGTGCTTTGCAATTTCGAAATGTAGCACTCAATTCCTATATTTACGAGGACGAGAAGAGGATGCAAGAATATGGTGTTCCATTTTTGTTGTCTTCTGAGATACTTTCGTGTCGTATTAGTCACTCTATGATTATGGCTACCCCTCTTTAAAACTTTATCTATGTATATTAGCATTTTGATAACTATTTTGAATATGTGTAATTGGGGTTAGCATTAAATTATAAGTTCGGTGTTATGGAATGCTTTTATATATTGGATTCCAATTTCCTTTGCTATTGCAAAAGCCTACTTCTTGAATCCCTCATAGGTGCTTTGTGTGGGACTTCATCTATTTTAAAGGTAATTCCAAATGGGTTTCCATCTATTCGGGCTTATTGGTCATGTTTTATGCATTAACCCAGATCATATTATAGAAAAGCACCAACAAATGGTTTTATTTCTGGGACTGAGGTTCATGATAAAAGGGATATGAAATGCCATAGAGGAAATCATGTAGTGGTTCAATGCAAAATTAAAGGAATTTGTTGTCATTTAGATTGACAGTCAACCAATCTGTGTTAATGCATGTCTATACACCGATATCCGTTAAACAAATTTTATGAAATTTTTATGGAACCCTCTCACAAATAGATAGATCAATGACCTAAGAATTATCCTCTTCTATGGGGAAACCTCCTTTACATTACATAAATTATCAATTCTTGGATGATTCAAATGAAAAAACCTCCTTTGTATATATAAGAGTCTAAGGGGTCACAATATAAACAGAGCCTAAATAACATAAAACTGTAAGGGCACAACAATAATAGTAGTGGGCTTATATGGGGTACAATAATAAAAATATGGGGACTAAATGGGCACAAAAATAACAATAAGGGGGCTACACTAACAATAAAAATAAGGGGTTACACTAATATTATAGGGACCTAACATGCCCATCTTCTTCAAAAGGTTGTTGTCCTATGAAAATAGGACTGAAGATCTTGAAAAAAAAATATTTCTGCGTGAGGAAGTATATACTTCCAATAATTTCCAAGATGATGCCACCAAGATTATACAACTGGAGATTATTTTCAAAGATCAAGAATTCACTTAGCGTATGAAGTATAAGAAGAATGCTCCATCTAGACAACCTAGAAACTTAGCATATATCAAGAAGGCAATGTTGAAAGAATTTTGTAGGCCTAAGTTTGCATCTGATCCAGGTGGATATTGGTGGCCACCTGCCAAGTCCACCTGGACCCCCACCATTGTCTTTCTTAGCATTTTCAGTTTCCTTAATTGTAGCACAACTTACTATTTTTAGGAGTTTTTCGAGTCCTGAACTTCCAGAGCCGTTTTGAGGCCCTAAACGATGTTTTTTGGGGAATCCAGGGGCAACATGGGTCGATGGAGTGGACCGATGTTGCTCGTTCCAACAATGATAGTGCTCGAATAGATCTTTCTAATGAGCTATTGTACGCGTCAAACGGAGATCA